>PVKB01002725.1:0-255938 GCA_004027205.1 Ctenodactylus gundi | reverse complement strand
CTCATCTTGTGGAGCCAGAGAGGCTCTTTGTTCAAATCCAGGCCTTTTTTATGGACATGGGCAGATGTTACTTACTATCTTGGAATGTCCCTGCCATCCTCTGGAAATAGAGGTGAAGGGGACATTCACCTGTGTTAGCTTCCTAGGGATGTTCTAACGAATCAACACACATTCTACATGCTTAAAACAGCAGAAATTGTTCTGTTCTGATAGTGTCGGACACTAGAAGTTCAAAATCAGTGTGCTAGCAGGGATGCCCTTCCTTCTAGGGGAGAACATTTACTGTTGCCTTCAGCTTCTAGTAGTTGCAAGTTACGCTTGGTGTTTCTATCAGCCAGATTACCTGCTGCTGGGACAAAATATAGAACACACACAGCTTAAAAGAGGAGAGACTTATTTAGGTTTACAGTGTCTGTATGTTCAGTCCATGGTAGCATGGCTGCCAGGCAGAAACGAAATGGCACAGTAGAGGAAAGCTATTCACAGCACGGAGCTGAAGCAGCAGAAACAGAAGTAATACAGGGACGACAAGCCACCCTTCCAAGCCACCCCTCTACAGGCCTCAGCTCTGACTGTGATACCTTCAGGACACCATAACAATGTCACTCGGCGTACAGCAAAAGCATCCCAATGTTTGCCACCAAGGCCTGCTTCCCCGTGTCTCCCAGTTTCCCTTCCCGTGAGGACATCAAGCCATAGGTCCACCCTGGTCCAGTATGACGTCGTCTCAACGTGATTGCCTCTGTATGCACCTGATTTCCAAAATAGGATCACGTTTACCAGCATAGGAAGTTTGGACTTCAACATGTTTTTGAAGGGAAGCAGTTCCACACGGAGCACATCTGAGAGAAGCATGAAGACTTGAGTCCACAGCACTACACGTAGTGTGAAGGTGATGTCCCAGGGGTAATTAACATTGTTACATGTCACAGGTCCAAAAAGGAGCTAATTGGTGGAAAGTATCACACCTCGAAGTTCTGGTGTTCCTCACTGCTACAGGGCAGTTTATGTTTGAGTTCTTAGGCCCAGAAAGTAAAATTGTATGTAAGAAGCAAGGTGCCTCATGTGCCCACACACCTGAAGTGTGGCCTTGCCAGTTGGGTGGCCTTCCTTCTTGCTGAACTGGACAGTCTAAGCCAGCAACAGAATCTGCAGCAGTACTTGTCAAATAAATTTTGTTTCTCCCAAATCCAGCAACCTATCCCAGACTGATATTTTTGTAAACTACAATAAAAACAAATGAATAGAAAAATGATTATAGTCCTGTCAATTTGCCATAAAAATTTCCAAACGCTTATTCTCAGTTCTCGTCCTTATTTCACTGCGGGATGATAGCAAGTGGCTTGTAGACTGGCACTATCTGTGGACCACGTTTTGTGTCACGGTGGTTGGTCACATTCAGGGTCACAGCAGATGCACAGGCACTGCTGTGACGTAATCCCAGGTAGGAATGTTCTTCCTTCTGTGCCTCCGGCGAGGAGAGATGAGTCCCAGCCTCCAGCCCATCCCGCACACGCTGGCAACGGAGAACATCCTCTCTCTCCCCCACACCTGTGCCTCGGGGTTTTCTTTGAGTGCCTTTCCGACTGACTGACTTCCTTTCAGTCTGGGCATTAAAAACAGCTTTGTGAACAAACACGGGAGATCGCAGCAGCCCCAGTGCCACAGCTCATATGGAATATATTTAGATAGGAAAAAAAAATCTCAAATGGAGTGGTTATATGATTTTGAACTGGCTTGGACATAGCGTGGCTGGAATTTTCGCGCTGGCTTTTGTTTGCACTCGTCACGACACATTTGTTATACGAGCTGCTGCTACTGCTGCTCCAGCAGCTGTGGCTGGGACCCTTCAATGGTTTCTTTTTCTTCTGTGCATCAGCTGGCAGACGAGGCTCACCAACCTCGGGGGCGGCTCTCTGCTCAGAAGTTCTCACCATCCTGCGTGAGCTAGTGAAGAGGGTCCCCGATGGGACAGGTGAGGGTGCACCAGGTTAACCTGGAATGGCATCTCTGAATGATCATGCACTTTGCCTCTGACTGCAGGAGTGTCTTCTCATTACTTTTACCATATCAGGTTTGTCTCACCAATGGCCTGTGGCCACCTGTAGACTGCTTGTAGCCCAGGATGGCTTTGAATATGGCTCAACACAATTTTGAAGCTTTCTTAACGCATTATGAGATTTTTATTTTTATTTTTGTTTTTGGTGGTCCTTGTACCAAGCTCAGAGCCTTCACACTGAGCTATATCTCTAGTCAATTTTTATTTTTGAGACAGGGTTTCTGAAGGTCACTAAGTTGCTCAGGCTGGATTTGAATTTGTGATCTTCCTGCGTCAGTTCCCTAGAATGTTTGAATTACAAGCCTATGCTACAGGACCGGGCATCATGAGATTTTTTTGTGTAATATTTTGTTACTTATGAATATTAACTATATTAGATATTTTAGATGTGCTTAACATAATTCTTCTTCCCTCAGTGTGGCCCACGCAAGCCAAAAGGTTGCACACTCGTGACTAAGATGCTCCCCCACAGGAGACTTCCAATATTGCATTGCTGTGTCTCCTAGGTAGCTTTAAAACACAGTCATTTGGAGCTTCATCATAGCAACACTATTCAGTAAAAACTCAAAGGGTTTAATTAATGAATTACTGCTCGAGGCTTGTGTTTTTGTTTCTTTTGCTTTTGAAGTTTTAGCAGTACTATCATCTCGCCACACAGCTGCCAACGGCGACGCTATGGCAATTTGGTTGACATACCGGCCACACAAGGATCTAAGAAAGAAATGTGTGCAGCAGATCTGGTTCAGAGCTGTGAACAGGAAACCGGCAGTGGAACTCGAAAGTTCAGGTGATTAGGACATTGCCAGGCCCGGTGAAATGCAGGGGGATAGACACATGCCATTGCTACCTCTCCTCTGAAATGTCACTACAATGACAGGAAAGGAATTCTAATTTTTTAAACAGGTTGAGGATCAGAAGGACAGAGAGCTAGAGAGGGATGTCTCTGGAAGACCTCACCCAATTTCTGGAAGATGAAAAGCAGCTGGAGTTGTGCATCCAACTTAGCAGAGTGAGGCAGCTTCAACATGTTGGCAGGAGGGGCCACTGCTGAGGACTGCCAGCTAGCTCGCCAGCTGAGCCCAGAAGTGGCAGCGCCAGGTGAGCCCAGCAGGAGAGCTGAGCGAGGAGCTGGCAATCTGAGTGTGTAACAAATTCCCTTCTCAGCCTCATGTAGCCAGGGGCCCTGCAGTGCTCCCCCTCCTGTTCTGCAGGGGGCATTTTCTATGGTCTGGCCCAGGGAAGTTCAGGATTTGTCTCCAGAGGATTGGGGCGGAGGCTCCAGATGGATCTCCTAACTGTGGGAACAAGAAGAAGCACAGGCTAAAATCATGGCGATTCGTAAATGGTGTGTCTATGTGGACCTTTGGCCCCATTTCCCACAACAGCAACCAGATGTGCTGTCTGGTTGCTCTAACCCTCTTCACCTTCTAGTTCCAAGACAGAAGTATGAAGATTTTCTTTTCAGGGAGAATATTGAACAGAGTCTGGAGAAAAGAAAAAGACCTTGGGCCATTAGCATTTTATCCTGAGATAGGGTCTCCTTAAATTGAAAAGTTGCCCAGGTTGGGCTCAAACTGTGACCCTCCTGTCGCAGCCTTCCCAGAGTGCTGAGATTGTCAAATCATACCCAACTCATTAACAGTATTTTTTTCAGCAAATCTTCTCTTGCTGCTTGGTTATCATCCAGTGATGTCCACTAGTCAGTACATCTCTCCCATCAAATGTCCAATCAATCCTTCTGTGTCTCAGGCTAAACGCTGACAAATGTCGTCAGGAAAAACCTTATAAAGTGAAGAAAAGAGAGGCTCAAACAAACCAAAGCCATCACAAAGAGTCTGAAGCAGAAAGGAAAATGCAGGGAGTAGATGAAAACACCGCAAAACAATGTCCATGGTTTTCAGGGCTTTAAATTTAAAAAAAACAAATAGAAGATGTTATGTAAGAGGGGAAAAAGGATGTAGTTCTTGGAGAAGAGAAAATTCAATAGTGACTGGAATAAGACTGAGGAACTTTTCCAGAGAGGGGAAAAAGATGAAGAGATAGAATTCCTAACAGCGCACAAAAAGGATCAATCAAGATCAACCATCTGAATGCTAACAAGGTTTTAGAAATGAAACAGGAAATGCTGATGATGAAATTATCTAAGAAACAAACCAAGAAACATCTCAAAAATAATAGACGGGGCAGAAGTTGGGGGAGGAGGAGAAAAAGACTTGGAAATGGGATAAATGTATGAAGAAATCCATACTAAGTCAAACCAGTAATCAAGTGAAACAGAGGCGCACCGAGCATTCAAACATTCTGTGACTCAGAAGAATTTAACTCTTTTATGGTTCAAAGGTCCTCTCCAAAAACTCACGCTGAACTGCAACCATCACTGTAGCAGTGACAGTGGAGGTGGAATATTAGAGGTGATCAGGTCATAAATGCAGATCAATGTGATTATCTAGGGTGTGGTAAAATCTCTTGGGAGAGGTCTGCTGGTAAGCAGGGAACATTGCTCCCCTCCATGTACTTGCCAAGTGGCACTTCTGCGATGTTGTAGTACGGCAAGAAGGTCCTCACTGAGATGCAGTTCCCTGAGCTTAGACTTCACATCCTCCAGAACTGTGGGCCAAGCGAAGATCTGTTGCTTAGACCTGACTCTCACTCTGGTATTTTGCTACAGCGGCAGTATATGGACTAAGGTGCCTTTCATGCATTTTTTTTTTATCAGATGATACCTGGGAATATCCTGAGGTGAATGAGTTATTAATCAAAAAACAAGATTCAGAAAACCGGGGATCCAACATGGAGACATGGTAAACGGAAACTCAGTGGAGCTGTGTGAGACCTTTGTCCCCAGCCCCAGCTGGAGGCAGGAATCAGAGGCTGGGTGGCAAGGAGAGAGGGATCTTGCATGGGGGAAGGGGAATGCAACTTGATATCTGATAATAATGAAATAATATTAAAAACAACATTGATGCAACAGATGTTTCGGCACATGTAAAATTTCTGGCTGATTCAAATAAATCTAAGCAAATTTTTAACAAAAGCAATAAATTAATTCCAGGAAAAACAGTAAGTTGTGCAAGATGTGAAACAAGCCAGCATGTACTCCTTGGGTCAGCAGTGAGCAAAATGTAAGTGTTCACAGTGGTGTGGATGGGACTGTGCATCTCCAATGTGCCTCTGACCATGACAGGAGGATGAGAACAGAGGATAGAATAGGGCTATGGAGTAGTAGAGTAGGGAGATGGACCAAAAGAATGTCTTAAGTGATGGGCTTTGCAAAACCAGTCTTCACAGGGATGTGGAGTAGGAAACAGCTTTTAAAAAAAAAACACATCTTTTGGTATGATTTTGGTTATATGCAAAAATTACTTTAATATATATATAGTTAAAACCTAGGTAAAATTCTATGAACACATGTTTTGAAACACGTATCTGAATGTGACAATCCAAAAATATCTAGAAAATAAGAGAAAGATCTGTGCAGGTGAGACCTGCGTTTCAGAATGTTTGAGACTCCCACTGAACAAGGCAAACTCTCGTCTCCTTATCAATGGGGAGTTCTGCTGCGTAATTTCTTGATGGATTTGTGGGCAGTGAAACAAATGTGCTTAACACAGGCCACAGGAAAACACACAAAAAACACCAATGTGAGGGAGGCATGGGAGTGAGGAGGGGGAAGGAAGGGATCGAATGAAAACCGATGATGACGCACCATGTAGATGACCCCCCCCCCACACACACACGTGCAGCTGTCGTGTGTCACAGCATACACCAGAAAGTAAATTTACCAATAAAGATCTCTGTAGAAGATCCAATAAATAAATAAAATACAAATGTGATGCACAGAGGTGTGTTTGTAGCTTTCCTCTGCATTCTTTCACAATTAGGTACTATCTGCAAAATGGGAAAAGCCAGGATGTTGTGTGTCAAGAAAAATGTTCGAGACATTAAAAAGTACAGACCAAGAAAGGACATTTCTATTCAAAAAAGATTTAGCTGGACAGAAATAGGAAACATCCATTGTAAAATGTTGAGTCATGTAAAATGGTAGGGTCTGTGCTTCGCCCCAGCTGGGGGTACATTTTATAACAAAGAATGTTGGGGGAGGTGAGGCCACAAGCCAAGGGTACAAAGACAGCTCTGAAATCCTGTGTGTATGTGGCGTCTGTACAGGGCATCACACTAACCCCTCTGTGGACAGTGACTTTGATGATGTAGGCATGAGGGAGCAGGAAGTCTTTCCACAGAGTCTTTTACAAAGATCAACTGCTGACCTTCTGGGTCAGGTCTCTCATCTCTGCCCAAGCTACTAGAGCCGTTCATCTTTGTGTAGTTAGCAAGGAAGTCCAAAAATTGAAATTGGTGGTGACTAATTCTACCCCCAGTCATATGCTTACTCAACACAGAGCGTATTACTGTCAGCACAACTAAAAAGTGCTCCTAGTAAAAGTGATTGAGTTCGACTGTAGAGGAAACTCACCTCTAAATATGGAAGGTCACCAGAGTGTCCACCACCACCCAGATACTATTAAGAAGCTTTTCCTTTTGGGAAATGAATCATGAGAGAGAAAACTGCACATTCTTGAGGTTGGCCCCACTGTGACTAGGAGGCACTGGGGGATACTCAGAAGGGAGATTTGGTGTCTGGAAAATATTAGGTGCATGGGGTCCAAGTGGGGCTGCAGGAACCATTCTGGAGGGCTGATCCTGAGGGATCCCAGAGGACAGTGTTGAGGGACACAAGTATCTCAGGCCAAGGCAGTGATTTGAGAACAGGAAAGCAGTCCATATTGGCAAGTATGAGAAATTTAGGCGATCAGGCCAGCCAGAGGCTGGCGTATGTGGAAGTGAGGTGAGGCCCCAGGGGTGAGTGTAAGGCACACGGGGTCACCTGGAGCCTGTGGGGACCCGAGGCCTAGAGCATGGCTGGGGCCAATGTGGGGAGACAGGCAAAAAAGCAAGAGAAGAGCCCAAGCAGAGGGCTCATGGGACCTGGGGGCAGCCCTGACGCGTTGTTGTTGCTCGTGGTTAGGATGGGAAGGGGGCAGGGAAATGGGGTGGGTGACACATGGGGCTCAGGCAGCTGTGGCTTGGCAGCCGCTCCTGCAATTTATGTGAATGACTCAGGTCCAGGTCGTACCACAGAGAGAGCCAGAGTTGTTGGTTCTGCTCCTGTCTTGGGCAGGAAGGTCTTAGCAGTGGGTGACTGAGCCTGGGAGGCACTGGGGAGCTGAGCTTCGGAAGGCAGACCAGCAGGCATGGCCTCGCGCTCTTGCACGTGTGTGGCATTCTTTGTTCTGCCTAACATTCCTCCTTCCAAGCAAAGGGCCAAGTACCCTTTAAGGCCCGGCACAAGTGTCCCCACTAGTTTGAACAACCCCAGCCCCACTTGCGGTGGCTTTCCAGCCAGACACATCCCCGTCCCTGTGCCACCCTGCCCCATGGTTGGCAAACTACAGACTCTCACTTGTTTCTACCTGCTGAATGTACTTTTGAATTTCTTGGTTATTTTCAGTTCATACCTGCTACTTAAATATTAGTTTTCACAAAAGAAATCTTTGATTATTAGAAAACCAATGTGTGTAAATTAAGTTCCTTTTCTCCCTTTTAGTGTTACACAAAAAATAGTAAGTGATTTTTCCTGCAGGAGGGAGGGATGAGTCCCAGGAAGTGCAGCTGATAATCAAGAGAGAAACATTTTTTAAAATCCGATTCAAGGTAAGGTTGTCTCTAGTAAAAAAATCAAAAGCATATGTCTATATTCATAACTATATCTAAGTAGATAGTTGTACATTAAGCTTTCATAAAATAAACACATTTAGAGGCTGCGTCTGTGAGGGAGTGGGTGATTTTGTAAGCTGAACAAAGCTGTCAGCCTATGGCTAGGGAGCTCCCTTCAGGAAAGCCTTTTCTGAAAATAAACCCAACCTTTAGGAATTCATTTTAAAGGGCTGCCTGCATTATGTTAACTCCTAAACAGTCGTACATCTTCAGCCTAAGGTCTCAGATACTACTGTAAGGGTACAATGCTACTGCTCCCCCCTGCTGTGCCCCCATGAGTTACACCCATGTGACTATCACACACGGGCTTAAGATAACATGCTACCACCTATGTGATCTCTTTATTTTTGCTGTGAGGGGATTGAATTCAGGGCCTCTCACATGCCAGGCAAGGGCCTCACCACTGTGCCAAGTCCCCCTTCCCCCCGTCATGACTACTGAACTAATTTTTCTTACTGCACAGACCATATGTGGCTACAGATCATCTATAGATTCTATTTTAAAAAAATCATTTTAAATCAGTACATGCTAGCAAACCATATTAATTCACACAGCTTGGGGGATGGGGTCATGTACTTATTGCATCTTGGTCATTTTTACTTCCCTGTCCCCTCCTTCCTTCACCTCACCCCTGTCCAATTCCCTTCTCCACAAGGTCCACGCATGCATTCTATTTCTAAGGTTTTACTTTCTAATGCAATGGAATTATGTATGTTTAATCCCCAATATGAATTAGTGATTTGAAAACTATGCAGACCATTTTTAAGAGGCCACAAGTTTGTGATGTCTTGTGGTGGTCCTGTGAGGAGGATCGCCAGTGTCACTTCTGCTACTCGGGACAGCAGTGCTGTTATGTGGGATTGGATAACTGTGAGCGAGTTGTTCCGCCTCTTTGAAGCTTGCCTTCCTTGTTTGGAAAATGAAAAAAGAAAGAAAGAAAGAAAGAAAGAAAGAAAGAAAGAAAGAAAGAGAGAAAGAAAGAACGAAAGAAAGAAATAAAAAAGAAAAGAAAAGAATATTTACTTCCTTAACTTCAGAGGATTCACCTAAGAATCAGATGAGATCAGGCCTGGTGGTATAAGCCTGTACCCACCACTCGGAGGCTGAGGCAGGCGGATTGCGAGTTTGACCCTAGCCCGGACAACGAAGTGACTCAGTGAGGCCTTGTTTCAAAATCAGAACCAAAACATGGGCTGGCGTGTAGCTGGATGCAAAGGCCTTGAGTTGTATCTTCAGTACCACAAAGCAAGCAAGCAAACAAACAAATGAGATCATCTATAATAGGAAAGTACTTCGTAAGCTGCACATTGTTATGCCATAATGATTAGCTAGGAACTGTTACTAATTTTGTGATTTAGAATCTTTACTCAGATATCCTTGTTTTATGACAAGGAGGAGTCCAGTTGTTTGAACATGGATTGGTGTATACACACACACATGCACAGACACAACTACAGCAAGTGCCAAGGTTATTAGCATCTGAACTCAGGATAAGGCTGCTGAAAAAAAAACCACAAAATTTTATGAAAATATGGATGGTAGATAAACCCAAAGCAAAGTGAGATCCTATTTTTATCAATAGTTAGTGAGTTATTTAAACAGCTTCATAGATTTCTGTAGATAATGTGAATTTCTCCTGGTCCTTGTTATATCTTTTTCACAATACGAAGCATGATTCTGCTTTTACTGTAGCTTAAAAGCAACAGGAAATGGGAATAAAAAATGAAAAGGACATCTGTTTAACTTGGGCTTTATATCAATATAACAATGAAGATGCCTTTGTCACTGCTCCTTGCTGGGACACACACCTGAAACCCATAACTTAAAGAAGGAAAAGATAACTTTAGCTCACCATTCAGGTCTCAGCCCATTTATGGGTGGCCTGCAATGGTGGAGCGGGTCAGTGGAGGCCTAGCCAGAGAAAAGTTGTTCATTGCATTTCAACGGGAAACGTGCGCGCACGCGCGCGGACACACACACACACACACACACACACACACACACACACACACACAGCAGAGATATGATCCTTCTAGGTCATCCCCCAGTGATCCGCCCTTCTGACCAGGCCCCATCTCTTAATAATAGCACAGGAAATCAACAGATTAACCCCCGTGAGTGAACCACCTTCCAAACATGAGGATTCTCAGGGGACAGTCCAGATCCAACCACAACAGAAGATAAACTGCATATTTGTATTTGTATATATATATGTACACACACGTGCACACACACACTCATGTTTAATTCACGCAAACTTACAGCAAAACTCTGTCTCTCCTCTCCTTCCCAATCCCTTCCCCCATCAACATCAGTTTTCATAAAATGTAGGTTGGGCACTACAATCAACCGAAACTCAAGACCCCATTTTTAGGCCCCGCGTTGGACACCACTGTACATCTGCGTCCAAATGTTATGTAAACCGTCTGCATATGCTGAGTTCGTATTAGGAAACCATAGGTACATTCTTGAGAGGATGGAGAGATGCTGCCACCTGCTGGGCACAGGCTAGTAATTCATTAACAATATTCTGAAGTAGGTCATTTTGTGTGTAGAAAAAGTTTTTCAACATATGAACTTTAAGGTCTTACTTACAACAGAAACTGAATTAAATATCTGGGCACACATCCTGTATCTTCTAAGTAACAGCCTAAAAATTTAATATGCAGCACAAGTTAAAGGTTAGTTCCATCATATCTCAATGGTAGATTTCATTCAAAGTTTTAATTTTCTAATATTTCTGGTAAGAGTTCAGGCATAAAGATAGATGTCTAAAAATACCCTCAGTAACTTTGATTACCTGTGATTTTCAGCCTCTGAGAATGTTATGGCAGCAATATTTTTATTACCTGGTGCGTGGTTCAAGAGCATGGTATTGGCCAGGAACACAGTACTGGCCAGAGCAGATCCCTTCTCCTAGTCACTAACAAAGAAATTTTGTGTATTGAGGGCACAAAATTTCCTACTTACAAATGAGCTATAACTGATGTACATCAAGGTCCATCCTTCCTTCCTTCCTTCCCTCCCTCCTTTTTTCCCCTATAACTTCTCCCTACTTTCTTGTCAGAAGTTACAGACAGAGCCTGAAGTCCTAGACACAGCCCTGTCTCTCTCCAATGGTGTAATGGCAGGCTAATAACCAATGTTAAGGCTGAGTCAAGACTCTGCATGATCTTTTAAGCCAAATCTCAGCAGAAGTAGATAGCATTTATTCATCTTACAGAGCTGGGGATGCTGAACTGTGGAGAGGCTGTAGCCTGTCCCAGTTACGCAGTTACTAAGCAGGAGAGGGCTCTAGCACCCAGACCATCTGCTCTGGAGCCTCTTCTCTAACTATTACAAGTTACTGTCTTCCCAATGCATAGTACATGGAGAGCAAGGGGTGGCAAATGTCCCCACAAAGTTGACTTGGGACTCTTGTCCTGATCCCTTCAGGATCAACACATAGGGTTTAGGAACCGTTAACTCTCTGTCCAGGCCTCCTTCTGTCCTCTAGGTGGCGGTAGCCTCCATCACTAAACTTTGGCAAGGGGATCTGTTGAGGGTACTTTGGAGGGTGGGAGGCATGCCACAGTTGTCCTAACAGAAGGTGGGACGTAAAGCTTTAAGACATTCTGCTTGGTTCATTACTATAGTAATAATATGGACTTTAAGGATTGTCCATTGAAAACTGCATTTACTCAGTTTTACATGCAGAATCATGGCAGAGAACACAACAGCAGGCCTCCTACTTCTCAGCTCAATGTTCTCTCCCAGAGCATGGCTGAACTTCATACAAGGAGGCCAATCATTCATCATTTAGTGTTTGTTTTAACTCAGTCTGACATTTTTATTGACATGTGAATAAAAACTTTCATTTTCCCTGTAGCATACTGTCTAAAAGTTTTGTCCTATATTCTTGTTATTGTTTTCTAGAAAATGTTCTCAGATTTGAACACTGTTCTGCAAGTGAACTCACAGAACACTGTGGAATACTCCTAGAGGAGGTCTAATCACCACTCATGCATCGTAAGACAAACAAAAAAAACCACATTGTTTACTTTATACTCTAGCATAAGTGTTTATAAACTATTTCAGTAAAATAATCTCTTTTAAAAGACACCTTATAAATAAATTTAAATATGCAAAGTTAGTACTTAAGTCATTTGCTTGGAATTTGATGCACATTTTTCCTTTCTAATAGCTGGCAACTGTATTCTCAAGGCAGCCCACAAATGTCTAGTGAATTCCCTACTCTGGCTCTGGTGTTTATATTTGTAATGGAAACAAGTTGAAAATGAATACTAGTAACTCTAGTAATGGAAAGTATTTCTAATACAAGCTAAAAGGATTGGACACGAGTGTTGAAAGCCCCCAAGAAGGAGGAAGGGAATGGGTTAATATTTGGTCATACAGTTCCATGTCTATTTGAGGGGTGGCACCAGTGAACCAGAACGGCTTGGTTATTGGCCAAGTCAAGGGTTTATGAGATGTTCCTGTGACTGTCCCTATCACAAATATTCACCTATTCTTTGTCTTTAATTAATTTATGTGTTTTGGCTTTTACCACCACTGAAATTTTAGCTCCTAAAAAGTATAACTAAGAATTTTTTTTTCTTTTTTTTTGGTACTGAGGATCCAATGCAGGGCTTTCACTTAAACTAAAAATGGGCTATATCCCCAGCCAATACTTTAGTACTTCGAGACACAGTCTCACTAAACCACTAAGTTGCCCAGACTGGGCTTGAATTTGCAATCCTCCAGCCTCAGCCCGTCAGAGTTCCAGGTCTGCATCACAGGGCCCAGCTATGGAAAAATTTTAATTGTTCACAGTCTATCTGTTATTAAGAGGTAAGCAAATTATTCATAAATACATTAATTAATGTGTTCTTTAAGCCTACTTAGTTATAAAATTCTTTTTTTGTTTGTTTTTGCTTGAGATGGAATCCAGGGCCTTGCACATGCTAGGCAAACACTCTACTACTGAGCTACATCACCAGCTAATTTTGGGCAAGAATGATGATTTCAGTATACTATAATGTGTGAATTTAGCTTTAAAATGCACATACGAGGTGGCTCTGGTATGAAACAACCAAGGGACTGAAATGACAATCTGACTTTGTTTGCTCACCTCCTCTCCTCTGCCTCAGGGGACACAGAGATTCTTCAGGACAAAGGAAATGAGACTTGCTGCACCCTCCATGTTACTGCAGAAAACATATCACAAAGAGATGCCCAAGACATCGCTGAGCACAGTAGACGATGCTGTGATGTCAGGCCCAAGGCTCATTCTAATGTGTACATGCTCTGTGGTGTCAGAGTTACACACGTGTGATACTCAAAATACAGAACAGCCACTTCCACTCAGGAACCGAATTTGAGCAGTGTGCAGAGATCCGGGTGAGCCCTTCTGCTCATTGAGTTGCTTCTTTCATCACTTCATTGTTGGAAAGGAGAGAGAGGAGAGGCAGTGAGGGGCGCTTTGGAGGCCATGCACGAGCGCTGCACCTCCTTAACCAGCGGTACCTCTGCACTGTGTGGCCTGGCCATGGGGGGGGGGGGGGGCAGAGCTTCTGAAAGGTTATCATCTCACTATAGGGGAATGACAGACGGCTCTTTTTCTCTTCAAGGTAGCTGGTATGTTCCTATGTTAAACTAGAAGGGAAAAAATCTTTAGAGGTGGAAAGATGTGGCTAAACATAAAAGAGCTAATAGTCATTCAACTTTCAGAAGTCTTGTCTACTGATTAATGTGTTTACAGAGCACGGGATGAAAGATCAACATTTCTGATGAGAGCCTGAACCCAGAACCTTTACATCAAGCTGAATCCTTAGCCCGTTTTTATGTGTAAGGTCAAGCTTAGGTTGGGATTGAACTTTTGATCCTTCTACCTCAGTGTCTTGGAGAACTGGGATTACAGGTATGCACACCATCGTCAGCCTGATAGGACACATACTTAAACAAAGAAAACAGAAGTCAGTAAGAAATACCCCTACAGAAGCCAGGCGAGAAGGCCCTGTTGGAAAAGCTTTTTCTTGGAGGCCTATTTCTATTTATGAAGAACAAAGAAACAAATGTCCTCATCTAAGTTTCCAGGTTTGCACCCCCTGTGCTGGGTCATGCATCTTGTGAATGGTACCAGCCTCAGGTGCCAGGACTGCTGAACCTGTATGATGGGGAAGGGGATCCTAATGATGACTCGGTGACACTCTCCTCAAGTGTTGGGACAAAAGTGTGTCCAATGTTCAAGCATCCTTTTGCCTCATATGATATTATACACGAAATCTGTATTTTATATTCACATATCATGCGAGATAAACCAAAGAAAAAAACAATGAGTAATATAAACTGTTTTTTCTTCAAAAGAGTCCAGTTTAGCACAAGACTCCTTTTTGTATAGAAAGCTGAGTTCATACTGTCTTACCAATGTAAAAAAAATCAGAACTCCAGATCTCTAAATTCTTCAGAATTAAACTACATAACCTCCTTACATTGACTGTTGTTATAAGGCTTATTATGTTTTCAGAGATTCAAGCCACACTTCCTGCTGAGGAGACCCCCCTCCGGGCACACCTTGTGGTTTCCAGTCATGTTTCTGTATGTTCATAAATCAAATTTTGTCTCCAAATGAGAGAGCTGGGAGACTGAGGCAGCATCTACCAGCCACCAGCTTCCTCCAGCAGATTGCTGGTGAGGACCCCACGTAACAGGATTGAGGGTGCCCCCAGGCAAAACCAGTGGGCCTTGGTACCTCCAGCAGTGCAGGTGCCGTTCAAGGCTTCTGTTTGGCTGTCTGCTGCCTTAGGAAATCCATTTTCTCCTTCTTGCTTCTTCTACAAGGCAGAATACTATTTCCCATCTCAGTACAACAAAACAAAACCCAAAACAGATCAGTGATTAAGTACCCACGGCTTGCTGTAGCAGCCCGGTAGAGTAAGGTCACCAGGGAAGACCCAAGTAACCTTGTTTATCTTTCTTTCAGACTAAAATAATAATGAGAAAAAAAATAAAATGATGGGTTCTCAAAGTAATTATGTTTACAAGGATACTGAGGGCTGCCTTTGTAATTGCTTTGTTTGCCACCTTCTACTTCTTGCTTCTATTTGGAGACCAGTTGGTCTGTTAGAATACAATCTTAATTGTATTTTCAATTTGCTTCTCCATTACTGGGATTTGACACGCTAGAGTGCTTTTCTCAAATGGCAGAAGGGCCAGAGCTACTTCATCCCAAGGGTGGCTCTTTCACACTCACACACGTTTCCACCCACAAACTACAGGTGAACCAAATACATATTCAGGACACAGCTGGTGGAGAATGTTGTCAAGGGCAGTCTCCCTGGGGATGATGGAAACCCAAGTCTTTGAACATGGTGAGTTTGTATTTGAATCTGGAGCACAAGGTTTTAGAATCCACATCTCATGGGTCTCACCGTTTGCAAGCCAGGCAAACAGCCCTTCACGAACACAAGAGATCCTTCATTTCCTGAGTCCTCTTCAAGGCGGGTAGCCCTTGAGACAGACCTCCCCCAGGGAAGGGCTTGCCCACCAATGGAGTTACCTGGGTCCTTGTAGATGCTGAGCACACCCTTGAAATAATGAGGTAAAAATCTTTCCAGTAAAAGCAGCACATCTTCCAACTCCTCGAGAATCCCTACGAGCAGGAAGTTTTCATTCACGTTCAGCTTTGCGCGTTCAAGGGCCCACTCCCCAGGCTCCCTTTGTGGAGATAGAAATTGTGTTAAAATCAAAGATTCATTTTTGAAATTTTTGAAAGCAACAACACATGAAAACTTGATCCCTTCTGTCCTGTCACCTTCATTTGTGAATGTCTAATCCAATTTCACTCTTGGGCCAGCCCAGGGATACCTTGGTCTATATAGCCTTGCCGGGTCTTTCTGGCTAGCATCACTCCTTGGTCATTTTACTGTGCAGAAGGGTCAGGCATCTGACCTGAGTGAGCCTTGCATAAGTATTTGTTGAGAGATGAATACAGACCCAGGCATTTCGTCCTTGCTAATGCCGACAGGGAGGATTAGAAGAGCTTTGCAATAGGAGGACCAAACTGAAAACTAATTAAATGAAGTGGGAAGTTTTGAAATATGAAATTCTGTACCAATCAAAATAAATGTCCAGCCATGTCTGCTCATCATTTTGTTCTTTTAAGGGTTTAAGAGAAAAAAAAAATAACTACCCAGGGGGCTGGAGGAATGGCTCAGCAGTTAAAGCACTTGAGCAAGTGCTAAGCCAAGCGCTAAGTACCCGAGTTTGATTCCCCAGCACCACATAAGCTGGGCATGGTGGTGCATGCCTGTAATCCCAGCACCTGGGAGGCTGAGACAGGAGGATTGCCGTGAGTCCAAGGCCAGCCTGGGCTCTGAAGTGAATTCAGGACCAGCCTGGACCACAGAGCGAGACCCTGTCTCAAAACAAAACCAAAACCAAAACCAAAAAACAAAAAGCTACCCAAAGGAAACAAGCTTCATCTTATGTGCAGGCCAGAGCTCTAAACCAACATTCCCATAAGTGAGAACAGCCCAGGAACTGGGCTCCAGGGTTGGCTGCCATTTGGGAGAATTTGAGAAAACCAACATTCCATTTTGAAAAATGCCAATAATAATTGTAAAGATTGAACAAGGTGACATTGGAAAGCATTTTGAGTATCGTCATGTGTGAACCAACACAAGGCATCCTGCACAGTCCACTCAACCCCAGGAAGCCGGCAATTCGAGAAATAATTTAGGGAGTTACAATTATGAATCATGCAACACATGTCTCCATTGTGATCAGAAAGTTAAGTCATCAGGACCCAAATCTTCCATGTATCTGAAGCAATGACCATGAGTTGGGAGGTATTTATTACGGGGGTAAGTGCCTGGTGGAGGCTGCTGGGACTCGGGATGTGCAGTAGAGGACTGCCACTGCTGGCCCCCAACCTCGGGCCATGAGCACACTCTAATGTTACAGTGAGTGAAACAACAGTACTGACAACATGCCTAATAACTAATCAGAAATCACAGCATAAGCAGAGAAAAGTGCCATGAACATGCTGTAATTTAGAACCAGTTATTTCTCTTTGGCCTCTTCAGTAACACAATGACCCTCTGTCTGTATTTCCTCTGGGGAAAGTAACACTTCTGGTAAAATCTTTATGTTCTCTCAAATAAAGTTAATAATTCACTGCTGCTACCATTTCTTCTCTAAGTTCAGACATGTGTCTCCTACAAAGGACTTTGACTATAGCTATGCCAGAACCACCTGGAGACACAGTTCAGAGCATCTGCTCCCCAGCTCAGAGAGTGTGATTAACTAGGAGATCTTCATGAGTGCCCCAGAGATGCTCTTGGAGGATGGAGGAATCCCACAACCTAAGGGTCCTGACTATCTTAGGAGGTGACTTTCTAAAGAAGGCCTTGCACTCAAGCTAGGTTGATGGGTGATCAGTAGAAAAAACTTTCTTTTCATTCTACTAACTATGTCTCGTAAGAGATACACTGTCAAGTTCTGGGTGTGGGTTTCTAGTTGTCAAATACAAAGAGGGCTGGGAAGGTTGTGGATTATTTACAGTCACTGTGGATAAGCAAACCGGGCTCTTGTGGTAACAGAGATGTAGTGGCTACAACTTAAGTTTAAGGAGAGGCTTGTCTGGCATGCCCGTTACATGGCCCTATTGTGTTTTCTTGAGACCTCTGTTAGAATTTGATTTTTAGATTTCCTTACCTATTGGGCACTGCACTCAGTCTCAGTAATATCCTTGAGAGGCCCTAGTAAATATAAACTGAGTTCTAAAAAGTCAATAAGGTAGGGTACAGGAAATTCTCAGAATGCCAGTCTGTTGGGTTGCAATGCTGTGAGCCTGTGTTAGTTTTTACCTGCATCTGGGATGCTGTCCACAAAAATATGGAATGATGTAAAACAATCTGGGGTTGGAACACTCGGGGTAGTTTTCAAGAATGCACTCATTGATATCCTAGAAGAGAAAACACAGCAGTGAGATGCCTCATAGTCTCTGCAGGGCTTTGTAGAATGCCATACTTTTTTTTTGGGGGGGGGGCGGGGGAGGGGGATAAGGTTTTACTCTGTAACCCAGGCCGGTCCTGAACTTATGTAGGCCAAGCTGGCCTTAGACTCATGGCAATTCTCCTGCCTCAGCCTCCTGAGGGCTAGGATTACAGGTGTGTGCGACCAGACCCGGCTTTTGAATTAAAGGAAAATTATTATTTAAATGACATGGATGAGCCTTGAGCTACTGTAGAGAACTCCCAGACTTCATGAGAAAACTTTACTTTTTGCCTCCCCACATCTGGTATCACTGGCCAGTACGGTACATCTGGTGGGACAGTTCAGGATGTGCCTGTTGGGTTTGAGTACACAGCACCCGTATGCCTCCCAGCAATTAGAGGCTTCAGCCAGATCCCAAACATTGTGAGAACAGCCCCATCAATGTGCTCAGAGGTCACCCCAGCAGCTGCCATCCAGCAGGTAGGTAAATAGTTACCACTTAATCAATAGTAGTGGTATGAATTTGGTATGACTGAATTCCTAATGAATTTGGACTTGACCATATGCCAGTATGGTCAACCCTGCAGAGGTGAGCTTCCTTGTGATTTCATATATCCACAAACAATTATCAAATATCTATAGCAGTCTCCTAAAGGGCTTCTCAACTTCAAAGAAGCTGTGAAATGATTTCTTATGTTACATTAGTATCATACTAGAAAGTACCAATAGGTATACATATAGGAGTCGTCACTTTCAAGGAATGTGATTCCCAGTTTTTCTTTCTTGAGGCTGACCTCAGTGTCTTTGCTAACATACCAGTGTAGAATGATTTGGTGTGGGGCGGGGGTGTGGGGGGGTGTGGGGGGGGTGGAGGGGTGAGTCGAAAGTCTCAGAATCCAACCTTCTTGAGGCACATGACAGTGGGAACTCTAGCTAAGACATGCCTGGATATTGGGTATTTCTGAGGAGAAAAGAGAACACAAACAAACCAAACAGATGTGGAATTTTTTCTGGGGACAATAATGGTGAGGCAGATTATGAGTAGATACAACTCACCAACACAGTCAACGAATTTTATGAATGCATAGGAACAATTTTCTCTCAGATGATTGGAGAGAATGGTTAGCTATTCACTGTTTTTCAATTCCAGTTGAGAATGGGCAAAATACAACAAACTTTTTATTTAACAACACTTTCTTTTCCCTTCTTTGGTTTATATACCAATAAAGTTATACAATTACAACAGCAAATTCAACTGGAATAAACAGAGTGGGCAGCCAGAACTCTTGAGTGTACTCAAGCACTTGAATTTATGGGTGGGAAGCACAGCTACAATAAACAATGAATGAATGAGCAGAGGGCAGGAGGAAGAGGCCAGACGAGCAAGTGCAGGAAGCGGCCGTCGCCTCTAACGCTGCTCTTGTCATGATCCTGTCCTGCAGGCCCTGGCCTGCTGGTGAGTGAGGATCAGGACTAAGAGGTGCAGGGGTGTTAGGCCATTTCCCTCTTGCCACCTATAAATAACTTTGCAACGTCGATGTGTGGGAAGACATACATTCCTAGTTGAAAAAGTGCAGTCAACCATTCTCTTTCTTTTAGACCCAGACACATCTCGGGGGATTTCAGAGAATTCTATTTGAGCCCATTAGTCAGTGTGTGATGTTCACTGTGACCCATGCTACGGAAATGCTATATAGGAAGACATAAATAACAGCTGACTCAGGCGGAAGGGCTAGAGGAGGCAGGGGTGAGCTTCAAGGCCTGCTCGCACAGCTGTCCCACTGCTGAGCATGTAAGGGAGGATGCTGTGCGGTGGCCACCGAAGAACCAAGGCCCTTAGGTATCTGGCACAGGCCACTCACGCAGCCCACCGGACTGGGACCCAGACCTTCAGGGAGTGCTGTTGTAGCTTCTGAGGAAGTACACCAGGACACTCTCAGGGCAGCTACTTTTAAAATGTTATCTTTCCCCTGCCGGGTGCCTCTTAGCACCTTGGCACCATCAGGTTCCCCCAGTGCTAATACATTTTTGTATTTGGTATAAGGCTTCATCATAATCACCTTTTTATACTGAGCTTTTCTTAACATGCAGATATTTTTAAATGATTATGCAAATCTAATTTTTTTCCTTTGCATGCAGCACTTTGAGAATAAGATTGCTTTAAAAGAAAATCTTCTGATATGGAAACAGTGAGATCGTCTAAGTGAAGGAAACCACGACAATCATCTTAATTGACAAAAATCATAAAAAAATCAAATCACTTTTATTGAAATTTATTCTAAACCTTACAGGTCTCAAATATACACAATTTAGATTTCCAACAGAAATGGTATGATTTCTTAAACTTAGAGTTTGCTTGACAAAAGGAGAAGAGATTCTGGCTTTGGGTCTGTGAATAATTAGATGAGTGTCTTTAGCTGAATTCTGCTATCTCAGTTTCCGGTCCTGTGTAACAATGGGCTCAGCTACCTAATCTTGGTCTACAAAGCTGCAGATAGATATGCCTAGTTTCTTAAATTAATCAACCTTCAGAGATGGTTTTGAAGATCTACAAAAGGTAATTTCTTTGGTTCCCAAACTTACAAGTTAATGAAAGGCTTTCAATTAGCATTTCATATTTAGCCTTTTCACCCTCCATGGAAGGCTGATTGGGAGAAGCATTGAGGTTAGTATCAAAGAGACTTCAGTTCAAATCTTGATCGGACTACAAGCTACTGTGGAGTCTTTGGCAAATGCCTACTTATTCCAGGCTTGATTTACTCATCCGTAAAGTGGCAACAATAATATTTGCCTCGTAGAACTTCTTACTAAGATTAGAAATCAGGTGTGCCTTAATCTTCACTTCCTACTTAATTGTTAACATTGCACCATCTTTATTATACTTCCTTTATATTAGATTTTAATTTCTTTTTTCTTTCAACTTATATTTAAAGGCATCGCTCCCAGCATTTCAACATTTTCTTACTCAGTGACTTCACTTCACCCACAGAGAAAAGAGAAGAAATAATATGGAAATATGAAGTGTGATATTTATGTCCAAAATACAATTGTTGAAAAACTAGTATTAAGCAAAAAAATCCATAACGCACCACCATGAATCTTTGACTGTTTGCGTGAAGCCGCACAGCACGGTGACACCCACAGCCCCTCTTCAGTGTGGATTTAAGATTGATGTGGGAATCAATCTTCACACTCTAAGAACACGGACACAAGAGAACAGTGGGAAGCAAAGCAAAGGACACAAAGGGCATTTTGTTGTTGTTGTTGTTTCTGTGACAGTAGTCTAAGAAATAGAAGGGAGAAAACTTGCTGGATGACATTTACCATTGAGGCACTCATTCTGGACCCACAGGCGGACCGTGGTAATTCAAGCACAAATTTCATGGATTCGTTAATTTAGACAAATAGAATGGATGTGGTCAGCGCTGTCTTTCATTGCATAAGGCCTTGTAAAACATTCCAAGGGCGAACCAGAAGAGTCAAGCAAGACTGTTTAGTGAGGAGCCTAGCGGACGTGGACGCGCAGGCGGCCAGGCGCTCCCACTGCACGCTCAGATCAGGCCTGAGTCCCTGACGGCACATTCTCTCTGGTGGAGATAGAAGGGCCCCTCCGAATCCTTTTAAACACAGCCCCCCAGAAAGCGTTGCCATAAGGTAACTTAGCAATTTGCTCTCCGCACTGCGAGTACAGGATGTGACAGTGGGTGGTTAATCAGTGGCATCTATTTTGGTGGTGTTATGGTCCTGCGTACCACTTCCGAGTTTACGGCTTCTGTGTCTGGTGGCAGCAATGCGATTCAAGGCTTTTTGGATAAGTGAAGTATCCTTCTACATTTATTATTGCTATAAGCCCATATGGTTATTCAGTCCTGGGGGCCTAACGCTGTGGGGCTCTGAAATTTTGAGATACTTGCACATGTAAGAGATCAAATATTTTAAAAAGTCATTCATTTACACTCCAAGATTCTGAATTTAGTTTCTATTGTATTTAACTAAAGGTAGAGAAGTCGCCCCTGAAGTGTTTCATGAGGAGGATTCATCTGGTATCCATTCAGTTTTCATTGGGTTTCAGTGGGTTCTTTTCCATTTACTATAATACATTTATTGAGCATGTAAGAGGACTGTGGGTAGGATCCCAGGCAAGATGTAAATGCTGCTCTCCAGAAACATCCTTGCACTTTACTTCACACACAGGATTCCTAAAATAAAAAGCTCGCGGTAGAAGGGTAACATTCTCAATATGCGTGTGTGCTTTGGTATTTCTCTCTTTAATCTTGATTTTCTGCAACCTCACCAATGTTAAACTAGTGCTGTGTTGAATGCTTAGAAGGTCCTTTCAGTGTTTCAGGCAAGATATTGTTTTATAGTGTACGTGTTTAGGTGATTCTCTCTTCTTTGCTATCTCTATTCTTTAATTCTAGATTTCCATGTTGTTAGACTTTGAACCTTGATGGATCTTTTATGACATTTATTTATTCTTTCATTCTTATCCTTTTTTGTTTTCCTAGGAGATTTCTCTAAGTTTATTGTCCATGTCCTTTAATTGTGACATTCATGTTTTAATGTCTAAAAATTCTTTCTTGATATCTGTTGATGTTTTTCATGGCATCCTGCCCTTTTAATGAATATTTCCTTGAGTCTCCCTAAGAAAATGAAGCAATGCTCTTCTATAAGGATTATTTCATTTTCCAGAAATCTCTGTTCTCTTCTCTTGGAATTATTGTTTCTGTTCTTTTATCTTTACCTCTCTCTTCTATGTGTCATGTTTCTTCAAATATCCATACATCTTGATTTGATCATTCATATTTACTGATGAGTCAGGAAAAATGATGGAAAGTTGTATGGACAAGATCAGGGCTTATATGCCACCTTTTGGCTTGTGGTTCCTTACTTGTCAGAGGAGGAGAATGAGACTTTCTTCTGTGGGAACACTCTAGTTCTTTGGGAAAGAACTAGTTTCTCACCTGAGATAGAGATACTAGCTGCTAGAGCTGGCCAGATGAAGCCAGGGGAAAGCGTGGCTTTTCCCCCAGAGATTTCTGGTCCATGCTGTCAGCCTTTCACTTTATTCCTGCCTGCCATCTGGTCTGGTATTCCAAATTAGCCCACCTGAGCTCTGGGCTGACAGGGATTCTTTTTTTGTGGTATTGGGGATCAAGCCCAGGGCCTGAGCTATATCACCATCACCATCCTTTTTTTTTTTTGAGACTAAGTTGCTAAATTTTCCAGGGTCCTCCTGTTCCACCCTCCCAGAGCACTGAGATCACAGGTCTGTATCACAAGGCCCTCTCTGATTGAATTCTTTTTCAGCTCCAATGCACCTCAGGCTGGGGCTTCCGGATCCACTGAATTAGTACTTGACTTTCGATTTTTTTTTTCCTCCATAGTATATGTTCAAGAGTTTCTTCCTTTCGCTTTCCTTAGTACTGTGTGTCTAATCTTTTAAGATTCCTTAATCACTGTGGTAATGGGGGTTAGGAGAGAACTAAGTACTGTCCTCTGCTTCCTTCTTCTTAAACTAAAATTTGTTTAACAACAGCTAGTCCTCACTTCTCACGCCCAACACCCATGCACCATCAATAATGTACAGGTGGAAAAACCTGAGATGAAAACTCTGGCAAGCACAGGGGTACGCTACGATAGTCCCAGCAATTCAGGAGGCGGAGGCAGGATTGTTCGAGTCTGTGAGTTCAAGATCAGTCTGGGCAACATAGAGACCCTGTTTTTTTTTTTTTTTGCCAAAATCATTCTTATTAGTATGTTTTTGGAATATGTAATAATAACAACCAGCTGGAGAAATTGGTGTATACACATATCACATCTTGATCAGTTTAATTCCCTTTCCGCTTCCCAGCCCTTGTCCCCCCACATCCCCTTTCTCTCTGCACAAAGTCTACCTTCTTATTTTCTTCGATTTCTATTTTCTTTGTTCTTTTACTTTTTTATAGTTTTTCCCATATTAGAGAAACTGTATGATATTTAGCCTTTTGTCTCTGATTCATTTTGCTAAGCACGATGCCTCAAGGTGCGTCAATTTTCCTACAAATGGAGAGACCCTGTCTTAAAAAATAAAAACCTTACCAGCAAATACCTAACACCTCAGAAATACCGGTTTCAGATCCCTGTTGCCTTAAGATGTAATGGTGTTTTATGCTTTGATTCACATGCTAATGCAAAAGTTTAGCACATTAAGTGTCTATGAATATTAAACATGTGCTATATTTTGAACACAAATTCCTGCCTTTGCAGGAGCTTTCTCCTTTTCTCCTTGAAGTTCATGGCAAATCAGCAGGGAATCTCCTCTCCCTAAGTAAGTCAGGTCTCCAACCGCAGAGCAGGGCAGCCTAACCAGCGGGACCCTGCTGCCCTGTGGTTCTCCTGAAGGAATCAGGAGCCACAGTTAAACAGAGCTCGTGAGTGAGAGTGATGAGGGAAAGCACTGGCTCAATAAATGGCTCTGCGCTCTCACGGCACCTTAAAGGAGAGGTTAAATTTTAGAAATGCAAGAAAGCAATGAAGGAACGCATGGCTTCTGGTATTCCAGGCTCCTCCTCAGGGCTGCGGACAGACTGACGTATGTCTTTCTCCGAGAGCCGAGAAAAACCTTGCTGCAAATGAGAATAGAACTTGAGATGTCGCCTCAACTATTCCTAGAGATGTTTTAAAAAATTGTCAGTAAAATTCTTGAAGTATAGGTGTGGCGAAGAATTTCTGAGTAGAATGAACATCTGATACAAAAGAAATAACCCTCAGAATTAACAAATGGGATTATATCAAAGCAAAAAGCTTCTGCACAGCGGAGGAAACCATCAACAGAGTTAAGAGAGAATCGACAGGATGGGAATTTTTTAATCACTTACGTCTTGGACAGGGGCTAATCTCTAGAATATACAAAGAACTGAAGAAGAATAGACCCCTCAATATCGATGGCCCAATTAAAAATATGTAATTGAAATGAATAGACAGTTTTCATAAGAAATACAAACAGCTAACAAATACATGAAAAAATGTTCAAGATCCTTAGACATTAGAAAATTCAAATCAAAACAACACTAGGAAACCATCTTACCCTAGTGAGAATGGCTTCTCTCAAGAACACAACAGCAACAGAAGCTAGTGAGGATGGGGGGAAAGGAGCCCTGTTATACTGCTGGGGGGACTAGAAACTGGTATAGCCACTATGGAAAATAGTATGGGCAGTCCTCAAAAAACTAAAAACAGATATGCCATCTGACCCAGTGATATTCTTTTGGATACTTTCCAAAAGAGTTAAAAGCACCATATTACAGAGATACGTGCGTACCCACATTTGTAGAAGCACAACTAATAATAACAACTAATAATAGCTAAATCGTGAAGATGTCAAAGAATTCACCATTAGTCCAATGGATAAAGGAAATGTGGTATTATACACAAAGGAGTACTACTCTGCCATAAAGACAGATAGATTTGAGTCATTTATAGGTAAATGGATACAACTTAAGGCTACTAGGCTTAAGGAAGTCAATCAGACTCAGAAGATTAAATATTGCATGGTCTCTAACATGAGAAATTCAGAGTATAACTAAATAAGAGTCAAATGGGTGAGATGTTGGGCATCAGTGGGGACAAGGAGGGGGGTGGGAAGGCAAGAAAAAGAAGGAGAAAGGAATGCGAAGTCGACGCAACATGCATGCGCACAACACTCTCAAGTTTAATGTAACATTGTGTAGTGCAAATACATACTAGCAGAAAATGGGGAAAGTGTCAGTTGAATGTATGTTGAATGTATGAATGTAGCGATTGTTTTGTGGCAGAATTCCAGGTAGAAGAAAGCATACTCTCTACTGGGATTCGAAGTTCCCAGCAATCCTTCAGAAAAAGCTATAGGATAGATAATATTCAAAAGGGCCATTCCAGACCGAAGACGAGAAAGGAGTAGCCCATGTCAAGACAGGGCAGAGGTGGACAGTATACACGGCATAGGAAAACAACAGCACATGCTCAGTGCGTGGACATCGGCCAGTGTCCCAGCCAACTGTTTTCAGTTGGCCATAAGGGTCTTGTGGACCACAGTAGGGCTCCCACTTGAGGCTGTCCTCTTCAATCTACAGCAACAACTGGGTTCGGCCGGGATTAGAGCCAGGGACAATGTCATGACTACCCTCTTCTGACATGCCGCCTTCCTGGGTGTTACTGCGTTAATATGAAATGTTTCATTACTGTCTTGCCCTATTCCCTTGAGGACTTTTCACTGTCCCCTCGGCATCATGAGTGCTCATCTCTTGCTAGTTTCACTCTTTCTACTTATTAAACTTTGTCCTCAGCTAGGAGTCTGTGATAGAATGGATCTAATAAGTTGGTACATACGGACAAGTGGACCCAGCTCAATGAGCTGCTCAGAAACATTTGCGTTTACCTAAGAAAACAAGTTTCTAATTGTGACGGACGGAGGAGAGAGGAGAGGAGGAGACAGGAGAAAGAGAGGAGGGGGAGGAGATGGGAAGAGTGGAGAGTTGAGATTATCTGTTATTAACAGCCACCACCTTATTTGATAAAAGCTTGTGGAGTGAATGATACTCATCCTGCAGCACACAGAGCAGTGAATGATTTACACAGAGTGACCTAAAAGTGATACAATGGATAATTAAAATCACATAGCAGACAGGTGGGAGTAGTAATCAAAATTAGTGGGCAGGATGCACTCTACCGATCTCTTGGGATTAAGAACAAGTGGACATTAAGCAAATCGCACAAGTTAAAGATGGTGGATCTCACAACTGTCTGGGAAGTAAGCAATCCTCACGAAGTTCAGCTCACAGGTAATAGTATCTAGCTGAAGCGGAGGCATGCCGCACACAGGCAGACACAGCCTCTCGCGGGAAGCATTTTTTAGTCTGTGAGATCGACGGCCTAAATTTTAGTTTACAGACTTTTGAGAACGTCTTCAAACATATGAATTATTAAGAGGGTCTCCACATTGGTGTTTATGCCCTGGGCTTCAGTGTGTTTGAGGTAAAATGCTTGAATTTGAAAATCATAGCTGTAATCCAACAAAGCTGGCTCAAGATACTTGAGCAGCCTGCATGCCTGCTCCGGGGCCCCACTTCTGCCATTTCTGAGTTGCAGCCCACTTCTGGCAACTGAGGCCATATTTTGCTGCTTGGTCCTATTCTAAGAAGATTCTTTAGTACTCCCGGTTCCTGTCGATTCTAGAAGAGGGTCCTCTGACTTGCTTTTGCTAGTTGCTCCCTCCTTTTGAGCTTATAAAAATCTGGGGACACCAGCTCAGTCTTGAGAAAGGCACACTGCACACAGGTGGAGTCCTGGGCTGACTTCCCTAATTCAACTCTGAACCTTCCAAAAGCCACGTCTGCCTGATCCAAGGCTATTCTGGGATCAAGGCAGGAATGACTGCCTAGTACGTAGAATTCTGCCAGACTGTGTGGTTATTTTATTAAACAGATAAAATCAAATAGTTACACATTTTAGTCTAAAACCCCCAGGGCCAACCCAGTTTCGTACAACATTTTCAAAGGTAACAGCAGAATACATTATTGGTCACTAATATTCTTGGCTAACAATCCCTTTCCTTCTGCATATTATGACTAGAATATTAGCACATGGAATGACTCTAAAGAGGTTAGCCCCAGTGGGAGTTACTTTTAAAGCCATTCCATATCTTAAGTTTTGTACCAGGTGGGATATCAAAATTGAAGGATCTTCATAAGGAAAGTCCCACGTTGGCAAGAAAAACACATGTTGGGGATCCATTTTAGAGAGCCATGAATTATAAGAATTGACTCAGGGATTAGTTAAAGGAATACTAAGGAAATAAGGTGGAGGAAGCCTGCTATTTCTTTAACATAATTAGAAATGAAATAAGATAAACTTCCCTTGTGATTATAACTTTGAGTTTTCAGTTGGAACTTTCTAATACAGCTTACATGTATGATGTCACAACATGATCAAATGTGATGTTATTTTAGAGATTCCTAATTTGAAGGAACAAAGTGATTGGTTTATTTTGTCTACACCTTTCAAGCTGGAATCTCCAACAAACCAACGCCAAGATTCTTGCTACATAATATTCTTGTTATGTCAAAAATTAAGGCATCTATGTTATATAAGGTATCATGTTAACCACTATTCCTTCAAGTAGTTGGCAAATAATTATATCTAGGTAACAAATAATTATTTCTATCTCATTGCTACTTTGTAATATGACACCATACTTTTATAATAAAACATCTTCTTGAAAATTGTTTCTAGGGGGATAGAGGAATGGCACAATGGTTAAAGTGCTAGCCTTGCAAGCACGAGGACCTGAGTTTGATTCCCCAGCAGCACAAAAAGCCAGGCACTGTGGCATATGCCTATAATCCCAGCACTCAGGAGGCTGAGGCAGGAGAATTGCTGTGAGTCCAAGGTTAGCCTGGCTATAGAGCAAGATTCGGCCTCAAAATAAATAAATAAATAGTTTCCATTTATTTTGATGTAAAGTCCCCTTTTTATTAATGTTTTTGCTGCATATTGAAATGTGGGTCTTGAATAGGCCTACACCAATTATATTTTAGTTTTTGTTTGTTTTGTAGTGCTAGGGTTCAGACTCAGGGCCTTACATGGGCTGAGCGAGAGTGCTACCACTGAGCTCCACCCCTTGGCGCTCCTTCAGTTTTCAAATGGAGACTCCCCCCTTCTGTTATTTCTGGTGTTTGTACTTTTACTAAATGAATCTTCCTGTTTTTAATAGATAAGTTTAATCACTGTTTCTGTGATTATTGAAATACTTGGCTATATGCTTGTATCTCCTTTAGTATTTTCTTTTTCTCTGAATCTTACTTCTTTTGCTGGGTTAATGAACATTTTAATAAAACCCCTTTCATATCCTCTACTTTCCTTTTTTAAACTGAAGATTAAATTTTTATTCTTTTCATAATTACCTTTACATTTTTGAACAGTCTGTTTCTTTTCTCCTCTTTTTTTTCTAGTGTCTTTTATTTTTTTGAGACTGGGTCTTGCTCTGTAGATCAGGCTAGCCCTGAATTCACTATTCAGCCCAGGCTGGCCTTAAATACAGAGGAATCCTCCTGCCTTAGCCTCCCTTGTGCCGGCATTACAGGCATACGCCACCACACCTGGCTTCCATGGCACTGGAAATTGAACCAGGGTTTTGTGCTTGCTAAGCAAGTATTTTAAGCACTGAGTTATCCCCCCAATCCTCTAAAATTTTTTCAAATATATGACTTTCAAAAATTTAAAAATTATTAAAATAATAACAATAAAATTTAAAATATTTCCATTACTGGGAAGTCCTGAGAAACATCACAGAATTTAAAAAATGAATTCATGAACAAATAGTGGAAAGATTAGCACATAAAAAAGTCACTTAATTTTTTAATGTTAGATGATACTTTTATCTAACAAAGTATAAAATAATTTTTCTTTCTTTCTTTTGGTGTTTCATGTTGTCAAAGAATGAAACTGTGAATGAAGAAAGCGAGGTGTAGAGCAACAGGTCATTCAGAAACAAAGGATAGAGGAGTAAAAACTCGTGAGTAGGTTGCCCCATTTTTTTCTGTATTCATCTAACTCTGAGGATCTTCCATTACCCATTAAATACCACTCATCCCATTGTACTAATATTTTCTAATGGTAATCTTTTTTAAGTATACAACTTTTGATACTCAACATATTTTAATGAAAAGAATCTGTTCATTGTTGCTTCTTACACTCTGCTGTCCCTTTTTTCCTCCATACCTCAATCTTTTAAGGGTACTTTTAGTGAAGTCACTAATCGTAAACCTTTATCTCTGTCTAACGAAGATCTATGGAATGATAGTTTACTTGGGTATAAAATTCTAGGTGAATTATTTTCTCTCAGCACGACTGTCATTGGGTGTTTATTAATGCTGATAAGTTGTTCTTGGCCCAATTATGGTTCATTTATTTGCTATGTGCCTTTCTCCCTTTTCCTTGATATTCTGCAAATTCACTTTAAAGTATTAGGTGTATATTTAACCTTTAAAAAATTCTGTTGAGTACTTCTGATGAACTTGTGGTCAGAAGAACCACATCATCAATTTCAGAATATACTCTCATTTAATTGCATCAAATATTGCTTCCTCACCATTTCTCCATTTTTTCCAGATATCCTATTGGATGACCATTGGAATCTTACAATAGTTTTTCCTTATTCCATATCTGCTACATATCTATCATCTGTCTATTTGTCTTTCTATCTATCTCTAGCTTTGTCTTCTAAGTTACCTTCTTGGTCTATTCTCTAATTCACAAATGTCCTCTTTTACTTGACTCATTTTAGAGTTTATTTCACTTTTAAAAATTTTATATGCTAATCATATTTTTATTACAAGATTTAGATTCTTTTGAAATACCATATGATCTTATTTAATGTCCCTTTTAAAATTGAAGTTATTCATTATTTTGTTGTTTCCAACACTCTAGGCACACTTCTCTTAAAGACTCTGTCACACTGTTTCTTAAAGCCATCTGGAGTAGTTCATGTGCCAAGAGCAAATGTGCTGTCTTTCCTGATGGTGGATTTTTTTTCAGATGCTTTACAATGTTTGGTCTGTAAGCCCTTCTGAGTGGGAGGCATGTTCTTTCTTCCCTCACCTTCCTTTTCTCCCTTTCCCCACTGCCTCTTTTTCCTTCCCTCTGTCCATCCCTAGTGGTTTCATGGCTACTACTGTTGCTACTCCTGGGCTCTTAGTCTAAAACCAAGTCTTATTTGTACTTCCCATTCTACAGAAACAATGGGGGCAATGCCGGTCATCACGTAGTTTGGTCCATTACCTAGTTGTAAGTCCGAGTAGTTTGTTCTCCTATCTCTCCACGTTCCTGCTTCCTATAAAGCTATGGTCCCATGTAGCAGTGAGCTGCTATTACATTCAGCACATTTTGCTCTAGGAGTGGGGAGTGTGGCTCCACACTCAGGTCCCATTCTGAAGCACCGATCCTAGTCTGGCCACCACCCAGACAATGGCACCTTTAGTCGCCTTAAACCTGCAGAGGTCAAAGTTTCGGCTGCCACTGTCTGATTTCAGACCAGAGCCCAGCTGGCCTGTACTTTACCACTGCTTCCTGTGCTGGTACTGAAGTGCTCACGTCCTTTTTCCTCTGTGTTTCCTCTACTTCTGTTCCGCCTATCGCTGTGTATGCGTCTGGGCTGGGGAAGTGTGAAACCACTGCACTGCATGGAGTCCTGTTTGGGTAATGCATGCTTCTTTGCTATGATGAGGTCTGTCAGAGGGAATCTGAGCTCAGTACAGTGGCACACGTGACCTGGAGTGTGGTAGGGAGTGCAGCCTGCTGAGTCAGGGGAAAGAAGCTAACTAAAATGTCACATCTGCCAAACCCAAGACATGTGTTTATAGAAATGTGAAAATTTTCAGTTCATCTGTCAGAAAGCACAGGATCATGCACAGACTGAGTCAGATATCAGTGTGTGTGTGTGGGTTCCTCTTACAGACCGTGTGAGCCGCTGTTGCATCACAGTAGTGACTTTGTCCTAGCATATTGTTTCCAATGTTTTAAAATGACTTCTGGTGTATTCCAAAAAGTTCCAATATTTGGAGTATGCTCATGAATATAGAAGTGTCACAATCTTGCCTCTACATTTTTTTTTGTTAGTAGTATATTCTAAATTTCTGGAAGATTGCTCTCTCTGCATTACAGTACTCACTCAGTGCCAGGCAGGTGCTCTATAAAAGTAGTCTCCAAAGATGAAATTTTTGTTTGAGTTGTGCTACGCTTAGGAAGTCACAGCCGGAATATGGGTATCTGATAAAAGCTTTCAGATGACGGTACTAGTTTTTCAATAAAAAATATCAAAAAAAATTCAACAGCAGACTGAAATCTAAAATACAAGTACTAACACATTTCAGACAAAAATCACGTAAACGATAGTGAGGAGAAGACACAACATCATTTTTGTTGTTTTTGATACATGTTTTCTGGTAATTATCTGCATGACTGACATACCATTAACTGACCCACTGGGAAAATAAAGGTGAGTTTCAGTTGTGGGTTCCACTTAAAGGACTAATGCCTGGGATTGTGCGACTTGGCTGTCTAAGTGCTTCTAGTCTCCAGGGCCCAGGAAAGGCCATGTGGTTGGACCTCTGACGCTCACAGTCTTCTTTGAATGCTGTTAGTGCTGCTTTGTGAACTCAGCACACAACAAGACTCTGGCCTTCAGTGGGCTGCTTGTCCAAGGCACTTAGACCAGCAGCAGTCTCAGAATGCAAGAGACAGGATCGATCACACTAGGAAATACTCAGTCAGGGAAAGTACCCGTCCTTCTAATATTAATATTGACATACTGATGAAACTCTTAAGCTAGGCTGATGGCCCTCTTCTCTAGCCACACAGACAATGGTCAAGGTCACCACTCCATAGAGGAGAGAGGGTGACCTCATTTGAATGAACTGCCATGGGATACCAACTGCCACGTGGCCCACAGTTTTACTATTCTCCATCTTCTTGTAACTACGGGAATACATTTTAACTTTTGACTGCTCTCTGTGTACTAGTAGAAGAAAAAAGGTTCTTGTAAAACTTAGGCCAGAGATTGGAAGGAGCTTTTAAGTTTTTACTTAACAGTTGAACTATGAAGGAAAGAGAAATGAATCTTTCACCTAAAATCTGTCTATTTCACCTGTTAAAAGAAGCCCCAAGGATAGGCCAAATCCCAACATGGTGTAGAGTTTCCTGGAGACTGTATTAACCAGAAAAATCAACACCAACCAGATCTTCCCAGAAACAGAAAACTTCATAAGAATAAGAAAAGCAGGAATTCCTGGGAAATCCAAAGTGTTCTTTAAGGGTTTCATACCATAAAAGTTATTTATGAGCCCCTTGGGCCACACAAGTTTTTGAAAGCCACAGAAACTGTCTTAGCCTCATAGAATTTGATGACTTTGTTTTCTTGACTGAAGAGGTTCACAACTTCTTTTTCTTTCTTTCTCATCCAATCGTCTAATAGTTTTGGCCTAAGAACCCCAAACAAACCACAAAAATCACACTTTCCACTTTGGGTTATCCAGGGTATAAACAACATGTTTGCGGAATTTTTTTTTTTAGGCCCACAGCCTCTCATTTCTGTGGCCTCATCATCTCAACTTGGAGACTCATTATGGACCCACAATACGGTTATCAAAGAGATACTGAAAGTAACAGAATCGTTACAGTAAATTAAATGGAAATTTCAGCTTTTGAGATCTTACATGTATCATGACTGATGAAGAATTGTCGATGGGATGGAACTTCACCAAACACTTATAAATACTTGAAATTTTCCACAATGATAGCAAAATGCAAGCAAACGAACAAAAAATGTCAGAAAAAAACAGTGACTGCGAGCACAGCGGTGCTCCCAGCTACGATTTTGCATTCTTGGCGAGAAGCCCTTTCTGAACCCTCTGGCTTCCATTGTGATACCCCATTTCTGACCCTGTCCCTATCCCTGCTCCCTGGACTCCTTCTGCTCTGGGATGAAAAAGGACTACATTTCTTGTATGGAAAGAAAAGCTACAAAGTCCAGCCCTGTTATTACACAGCCGTTACGGACTTTTTTTTTTTTTCACAGCTTCCTTGATGACTGGCTCTGATATTTTTATTACACAGCAATGTTTCAGGGCATGTGTGCTTAGCAAATCAATGTAAATCCAAACTCTTTAAAGCAGGTGCATCCACCCTGCCACCCACCTTTTTTTTCTCCCTGTTTTTTTGAATGATGAACTTTCTTAGGCTACATAAAAAATATGTAATATAGTAACGTAAGACAGGTACCAGCACTTCCTTTTAAGTTTTTCATTATAGTGTTAAAAAGAAATTAAGGGCAAGATACCTGGCAGGTGCAGGTAGGACACAACTGCGGTTTGAATGCTATGCTGTAATACTCTCTCTCTCTTTGGCTTTATTCTTTCTCTTATTAATATTCTCATTCTTTTTCATATCAGCTATCCATGGATCAGAGCAAGGTTCTATAAAAATCCAACTCACTATAGCACTTTCTACATACGTAAGTGTTCTATTTTTGTAAGAATTCTGTAGCACTTTCCTAGATCTTCTTTCTCCAAGCCTCACAATTGGGAACCAATATAAAATGTTACACCCATCATGGGGACATCTGTCTACAGACTAAGTATATGATTCTGCTTAGAACTGAGACACACAAGCCAAAAACCGAAGGATGAAAAGCAGGTTTCCTGATGAAAAAATGGTTAGGGGAGACGGTTCTCACGCTTTCTCTCTTATCACGAACATCTTGCAAAACCAGAAGGGAAGAATCAACTCTTTGTGATGACCAGAAAAACACGGTTCATGCTCAAGGTACAACTCTGGCTGACTAAGCAGACATAGAGCATTCCGTTCACACTGCTATTCCTGGGCTCCAGCATCGCTGGTCCCTGTGTTGTATATTCTATTCCTTATCCTTTCTGCAGGAGTTCATGTTCTAGATCTAGAGCGCCAACTGCAAGGCCTACCAGTGCCAGATAACGTAGGGGCATTAATAGGGCTCTGAACCCGCAGACGCCCAATCTGGGCAGCTTTGCAACTTAGTGAGACCCTGTTTCAAAATCAGAAATAAAAAATGGGCTGGAGAAATAGTTCAATATGAAGGTCCTGAGCTTGCTTCCCACTATCATGCACACACAATAAAAGGCAATTAGAGTTTTCTGGATGCTTGAATCGCCCAAATGAATCTCTGTATTTGCCACTTTATCTAGCACTACAGGCCTCAAAATGTAGTCTGTTGATCCCTGGCAAGAACACGAGGCCCTTTAGACCCTTTCAGAGTCTGCAAGATCAAAACCTTTATTATAAAAATAAAAATGTAAAGGTGTTGCTTGTCTTTTCTATGACATTGCTTTTGTGCTGATAGAGGAAAGTTATAATAGTAAGACTGACAGATCATTAGCACAACTCAAGACAGGACCAAGCTGTACTTCGAGTTTTGCTATGCATTCTTCACCACCACACTTGCAACAGTAAAAATTGCTAGTTTCTCTTAAGAATGCTCTTGGTGGTGCAGCAAAAATTATTAATTTTACTCAATCTAAACCCTGAGTGTGCATTTTCTTAATAGTCCCTGAAGGGATTCAAGAAATTTGCATACAGCATTTGTGCTATTGGCCTTTCTAGCAGTTTGGTGTGGTATCAAGACTCTCAGAACAATATGCTTAAAAGTGTAGTACATCTATATCAGAACGATTGCAAAGAGAACCAATATACTGAATTGCTTATAATTCAACATTGATAAGCATAACAAATAATGTGTGCTTGGTTAATTACTGAATAGCAAGATTTCTCAGTGCTAATGTCTACTATGATATCAACTTGATTATTGTGAGATATATTTACTTAATAATGATAATTATTGTATCCATATATTCTATTCACTGTATCATAGGCATAGCCAATATTGCTATATCAGTAGTTTGCTATCTAAATTCAAAAATGAAGAAAATGCTGAGTTGGTGATGTGATATATATGTAGTATATATTATATATATAACATATAAATGTATGTATTATTGAAGTTTACTGATCCCTGGAATTTACCTTTTCATGGGATCCGTGGAACTCATGTTAAGAACATCTGCCTCAGAGTGGCCTTTTGGTTGTTGGCTTAGATGGTATCCATAGTTACTCCGTGACTTCTTACACTGACTTATGTTTCTTATAAATCATCTTATCAGCATCTAACATACTACAAATTATTTGTCTGTCTGTTTCCCGGCCCTCTCAGCTCATTCAGGTGTCAGTTCCATGGAAGTTGGGGCTGTGTCTCCCTCGCTCACCTCTGTCCCAGGGTTTACGAGTGCCCAGTTCACAGCCGACATTCAGCCATGAGGACTTCAGCATGTGACTAGATATGATCAGTTTCCACATCCTAATGAATCTCCGTGGAACTTTTTTTGTTGTTAGTCCGTGCTCCTAATACACCATCACTGTGTTTCTCCAAATCTTTAACTCCTAAGTACTGCAGGGTGCAGTTACTTTTATTACTTACCTGACTTTCCTTAGAAAGAACTTGGTGTTTTACAAGAGCTCTTCAATCACTTAATACTGAGCTTCTCTGTGCTGTCCCCAAAAGGCTTGGGGACTGTCACTATCAACTACTGTTTCCTGCTGGCTTCCACAAAGAAAAGACAAGTGACTATAGCACTGACCAAAAATTTCTGCAAATCCCTAAAGTGAAGCTTTTGTGGACTAAGATGGAATTTTGGGAGTGTAGCCATGAAAACAGCCTGGCGTCACGTGAAGTAGATCAAACAACTAAGAGGAAACCTGCCATCCAGTTAACCTATCACTGAATGTTTTTCTGGGTATCTCAATCTTAATACATTGTTTTTCTTAATGACTCTAATTTAAAAGCAAGAGGAATCTCATGGGCATAAATTTACTCTTTTCCACCAACAAAGTTGCATTAAAAATGAAATCATATTCATTACATAAAATACAATTAAAATTAAAAGCCGTATATCTACCACATAGAAATTTAAAATATAAAACATTTAAAATATAATAGATACAAAAATATGTTGATGTATAGTCTTTAAAGTTTTTTAAAAGAAGGCTTTATCTGTAAAGTCAAACTCCAAACAAAATATAAAAAGGAATAAAGAAAGCAAAATTATTTGAACTTTCTTGTTCACTACAGTTATTATAATTTGTGTTGTTATTTGGCATTTAGATGACAAGGAGGCCAAATTTTTTGAGATTGAATTTTCCTTTGACCTCTTCAATCTAAGTTACAAGTGAGTGAGCATGTAATTAATGACATGAAACTTGTTCAATTTCCAACCAAATTAGCCTGGCCTGGTGGTTCACACCTGTAATCCAATAATCTGGGAGGTTGAGGCAAGGAGATCACAAGGTTGAGCCTAACCTAGGCAATTCAGCAACTTAATGGCAATATCCTATGTCAAAATGAAAAATAAAAACCGGGCTAGTTAGGTTCAATTCTCCGAACTACAAAAATAGGGTAAGATAAAATAAGTCCCCCAAACCTCAGGACATTTTGTTGTTCACCGTAGGGACTGGCAAATTCTTTTAACTCTTTTATCTGGGAAGAGGTGTGCAGACTCCCGAGTGTCCCCTCTGATACCCTGCTCAGCTTAGAAAGTGCGCTCCCCCCTGTGGAAGACGGCTTCTGCTGCCTCATGTTCTCGAGGTCCGTTCACTCGGAATGACATATCACACACTGTGTGTCTCCTTTGCCTCTTCACTGTAAGGAGTCCAGCTGCTGCTGGTGCAGCCCAAGCAGTTTTCAGTTGATTTGACTATGGATAAAGGCCAATCACTGTTTTTCTCTCTATTTTGGTAACAGTGTCATGGGTTCCTTTCTTTTGCCAATGTCCTAGCCTTCACGGGTTACTGTCAAATCAGCTAATAAGAGCTGGTAAGATGCAGTTTGTACAAAGTAACAGAGGTTCGGGACATAGATTTCTTTGTGCCTTGGCCATCCCCTTCGGCAAGGAAGGATCTGGAATGTCCAGCCTCTTCATATTTCATTCTCAGTTCTTCGCTCACTTCGTGGTCCTGGCTCGCTTTGCACCATTTAAGGACCTTCGCCAAGGTGTTTTCTTTAGAGGGAGCACATGCAGAGGTCCAAGAATGACACCTGCAGGCCAGAAACAGCTTCCTCAGAGGCTCGGAGGCCTCGAATGAGAACAACGAACACCCAGGAATCGGACACTTCTTATCCGTTTTCTAGCCGGTGGAGGACTGATGAGGTTGCCACGCTTCCGGAAGGTCATGCCAGAAGCAGCAGATGTGGGCCGGGAAGCTGGTGGCTGGGCTGGCTCGCTGGTGGGATGTGCGTGGGAGACAGCAACACGGCCTGCGCTGCTGGTGCCTGCTGGGCCGAGCAGTACCCGCCAGGTGGGGTGGCAAGGGGCATGAGCGCAGAAGCAGGCTGAGGTCTCCTCTGAAGGGGGACTTGGGAACGGAAAGCGGCCCAGGCAAGATGCTGGTGTGGGACGGACCGTGTGACTGGGAGGAGGTCCGCACCTGCAGACGGCACGGCTTCGGGACAGGGAGCAGGGAAGGGTCCTCACCCAGCTTCCTGCTGCCTTTCGGGGAACACCGGAGGAGAGCGGGCCGCAGCCATGGGTGCGGACGCTGCGTGGACATGTTGTAGCCCAGGAGCCGACCTGCGATGCGCATCGGCCTCGCTGTACCGGCCCCCTTGGCTCCTGCCTCACGGTCTTCATCCGGCGGCCTTCCCCGCCTTTAGCTCCGCCCTGCACCAAGGCACTCCAAGTTATACCCTCTGTTCTCATCACTGATGTTCTCCAGATGTCGACAGAGGAGCCTGTCTCATAGTGGGCACTAGCATTTTTCTTTTAAATAAATGAATAAGGAAGAACTATGGAAGGAAGAAACAAGGACGTGGCACAGAAAGGGCGATTTATGGATTTTTTTCAGCTTTCTAAGAGCTTTTCTTGAGGCCAGAGCTGTTCTCATAGGAGAGCTGCTTCTCTCCCTGGGAAGAGGCTTCTTGGCATAAATGAGGTGAAGATACGTACAGCAGCACCCGTCACAGCGGCTGAGTCGGGGAGGCAGCCTGTGTGCCCTTCACCAGGCGAGGGAGGGGACAGGCGAATCGGGGCACACGCCCAGAACAGCGTGCCTTCCGCCACAGCAAGGATGCGCCTGAGTCACTAGCAGGCAACGGGTGTGTCTTGAGACCCTAATGCTACGTGAAATAAATCCGACACGAAAGGGTAAATATCGCCTAGTTTCTCTTAAATGAGAAGTATAAATAGCGTAAAGAGGGAAACAAGAGAAGGATGATAGGAAACAGGGAGGGGACGTCGTGGAGAAGCAAAAGGGACCCAGGGCGGAGGGCAGAGAAGCGGGAAGGAGAGGAGGGAAGCGAAAGCAAGCCAAATGCGACGGACGTGCGCGCCGATTCCCTGCGCTGGATGTGATGACTGTGTATCCCGAACGGATACCAATAAAGACAATCATGGGAAAAAGAGAGCAGACCATTACATTTAAAGCACATATGCCAAAGTTACATCTGTGAATTTCACACCTTTCTAAATTTGTTAACAAAAGTACACAGATTATACAGTTTGACGTGAATTTAAGACCACTAAGAACAAGTAAAAGAAGCACGTCCTTCTCAGTATTCCGCAGACGCTCCCAGTCCCTAACTGTCAGTAGCGTAAGGATGTCTGTAGGCACAGCCTTTGACAGCAAATGTTTATTGAGCCATGCGGTGTGCAGGGGCTTGGGAACCCAGGACGTATGAGGAAACTGCTCCCCTGGACCCGGGAAACTTGCTGCCCAGTATGATGACAGGTACACAATGTCTGCAGAACATAGGACATGCCAACCTCTATTATACAGACTCAGAGCACATGAGGAGGCCTCAAGAATTTTATGTACAGAACGTAAAGCCAATTGTATGCAGCACAGAGGTCATGAGCAAGCTCAAATCAGTGGGATTTCCATGAATACATGACAGCCATCTTCTCTCAACCAATACACAATGAATGCCCTGATTTGTAGCCTCTGGAGACTGTGGTGGTATAAATATTCCCACATAGCTAATTTTGATTTATCATCTTGATAATTTGACTCAACTGCTAGGATTTAAAATGGTTTATTCCTGCCGAAATGCATGTTGCCAGTTAATTGTCAAAGTAATGGCATTGAGACATGATGGTCTTTAAAGATGTTTGATAGTTGGTCATGATGGTGCTGCCGGTAATCCCAAATACTCAGGAGGCTGAGGCAGGAGGACCACATGTTTGAGGCCAGCCTGAGCAATTTAGTGAGATCTTATCTTGAAATAAAAAAAAGACAGAAAAAAAAAAAAAAGGACCAGGATGTATCTGAGCGGTAAAGCACGCCTGGGCTCAATCTTTAGTCATGTAAAGGAAGGCTCCACCCTTCTGAAGGGATTAATGCTATTTTCAAGTGACTGTATTAGTTCTTAAAAGAGCATGTTGTTATCAAGAAGATCAGTCGCTGCTGTCCCTTCCTTTTTGCGTATATATTCACTTGCTTTCTGACTTCCACCATGTTATAGAGCAGTATGTGGTCCTCACCAGACGCAGCTGTTTGATCTCTGACATTGCAGCCTCCAGTACCACTAGCCAAATAATCCTCTTTTCTTCATAAACATTCCAGCCTCAGATATTCTGTTATACCAACAGAAAATGGGCTAAGATATCAATTAAAAATTTAAATATTGGTTCAGAACCAATTCATGCCAACTCTAGCCCATACCACTGGCTGAAATCCAGCCTCTACTGTTTCCTACTTCTTGGACCTGGACGTCTAACTCAACCTGCGTAAGTCTCTTAGGCCTCAAGTGCAAAATGGGAAAAGTAAGGTCCCTCTTAGAGGGATGCTATAAGCATTAAGTAAGATAGCTGTGTGTGACAGCCGTAAGTCTCTTCTGCTACAGGGAGAGCATGAAGCCAGTCATCCCAGCTGCTTGGTTCTGACTGTATCACCATCCTGTGGCCAAGCCATGCTTCCCGTGGGCTGCTGACAGGAAGTGACCAGGCAGGGCAAGGGGTTTAAGTCAGACCCATCCCTTCAGGACAAAAGACTTCTCGTATGAGTAATTCTGGTTTGAAGACTCGCTCTTGGCCTGTCTGGACCTTTCCAGAGCTGCCTGTGGATGGAGGATCTACCTGCTCAATTCTTCTTTCCCCATGTTCTGCACACATGTCACACCTCCAAGGTACCCAATAGCTTTTCCTTTCCCTTCATATGCATTTCCCCCCAACAAAACTCTTGTATGTCCAGTTTCATTTGGGTACTTGTTTCTGAAGGACCTTAGCATGCTAACCATTTTGGACTACACATATAGTACTAACTCAATAAGTATTTATTATTTAAAAGCTTCGTGAAATCCCTTGCCCTTAATTTTCTGAGGACCCACTTCTTCCTAGCGGGTAATGTCCCTGCATGTCTCACCAGGATAAGGAAGACCAGACTTTCCCACCATTATCTCTACATTGCCAAGTTTTTCTTGCCTGTTGGCTTACATTCATATGGCTTTTCTCCTTATAATGAACAGAAATTAGTCTACTTAAGGTCACTTGGACTTGCCATATTATAAATCTAGTGGTCAGATTTCTTATTCTGTATGTCCCTTCTGGAAGCTTCTGACAATAATGAACAAAGTTCCTCTCTCCAAACCTTTCTCTTCTGATTCTATGACACCTCATCTCTACGTTCTCTTCTTGGGAATTTTGTGCAGTTTCCTTTCAACCTCTCAATGAGTGATTGAAAATTGGTGACCCTAAAAGTCTTCTATCATCATCTTTAATACAGAACTCTGAGCTTCAATCCAATAACTTCAGCAAATAATTACTGAGCCAATGTTGTTCTAGACAAGAACTCAACCCTCAAAGGCTATCTATTTTAGTAGATGGATGACCTTTTTTCTTAAGATACTGACGCTTCCAATTCTGTATATCCAGCCAGCCCTCTTTTTCTGCCTGTTGGATGTCTCATTGGTATGTACTTCGAGAACATGTGGCTCAGCATAGATAAAGCAGAACTTGTTTTTCCCTCCCTTGTCACTTTGTTCTCTACCCACAATGCCACTGTCCATCAAATTGCTCCGAAGAGAAACCTAGAACTTTCCTTAACATCTCTTCCTCTCTTATCTTCATATCTAATCACTCACAAAGCAATTGTTGAGTTTATCTTATAGAGATTTTCTAGGCACGGTGATGTAGACCTGCAATCCTAACATTCTGCGAGGCTGAGGTGGAATATTTCAAGTTCAAGCTCACCCTAGACAACTTAGTAACTCAGCAAGAACTTGTCTCAAAATAAACATAAGAAGGTCTGGAGAAGTACCTCCATGTGAAGGTTCTGGGTTCAAGCTAAGGTTTAAGAAATCTTGACCTAAGTCTCTTGGTCTCCTCTATTAAGCTATCTTAGTTACTATTTGTTGCTGGGACCCAATACCCAAAATCCACAACTTAAGAGAGAAAAGGTTTATTTTTAGCACACATTTTCGGAAGGTTTTCGGTCCATTCATGAGTAGCCAGCAATGGTGGAAGCACATACTTGAGGCCCAGCAGGAGGGAAGCTGTTCACAGCATGGCGGACAGGAAGCAGAGTGAAGAGAGAGAGCTGGTACATATCCTCACAGGTCATGTTGCAGTGACCCACTCCTTCCAACTGAGCCCTACCTGTTAATGGCACATGGAATCTACAGGCATTTCACAATATACCACATGAGGCTTTGGGGGACATTACAGATCCAAACCACAACACAGGGCAACTCTACTCCAGACTAAAATAATTTATCTAGCTTTACTCCAAACTAAAATAATTTATCTAGCTTTACTCCAAACATCTCCTTGCAAATTCTACTGTGCTAACCCCTCCCTATAATCACCACTCAATGTCAAGGGCCTTTCCTTATCTCTAGCATACAGCCTCAAATGCTTCAGGAATCCCTTCAGTCTTTGATGACTGAGCTCCTCTCTTTCTCCACCATTGTTCTTCACTTCTTAAACTCAATCCATACAAAGTTCTTGCACTATCAGGGACTTCTGGCCTATATACACATTGTTTTTCTAGCCTCATCGTCTGTCCAAAGTACTTGTTTAATGTTATTTTTTGTCTAATAGATTATGCGCTCTGTGAGGGTTGGAATCACATCTGTGTTTTCATTAATGCATCTTCAGCATCTGCTAAAGGGCAGGTTATAGAGTAGGAGCTAAGCATCTGAGAAAGAAAAAAAATGAATCAGCCATATCAGAATACGAGTAGTCTGAACACTTACACATGTGGCATGTATTACCAATTGCAAGTGGGTAGGTTCACTGGCAGACCTTGCTAACAAAATGCTAAGGTTTATTTCTAATTAAAGGAAAGAATCTAGGAAGGAGAGTTTAAATTAAATTAAAGGTGCCTCAAATTTCAGTAACTGACATAAGTTGTGTGTGTGTGTGTGTCTGTGTGTGTATATGTGTGTGCATGTTCACATGTGTGTATGTGGTGGGTGTGGTAATGTCTACAGCTCTTTGGTTCCTCCAGATGCCCTGTGGCCACCTGTTCTGGATAGCTGTGGGACTGACCTAGTTGGCCTCCATCAGCAGACTCTGAACAGCAGATATGAAAAATGTTTAAGAAACAGTCATCACTTCTGGATCTTTCTTTCTTTCTTTCTTTCTTTCTTTCTTTCTTTCTTTCTTTCGAATTTCACACACACCTTTTTAAGGATTTCTTGTTCTTTACAAATCTGTTCCTGGCATTTCATTTCCTAACCTCATTTCCTATGATAAACACCCCCCCCCCCCCCCCACACACACACACGCAACACAGAGTCGGCAGCACCATAGCGCAGGCTTTGCAGTCAGCAGCATCTCAGCGTGTTGACCCCAGGTGCAGCCTCTGTCTCCTGCTTCTGTCAAACAGGTGGCTGAAACAAGATAAGCTGCATGTTTCTTTTCTGCCTTGATGCACTGTGATTTGGTAGGATCCTTTTTGTTTTGTTTTTCCCTTTTATCTTCTCCCTGGGGCTCCACATTAAAAGAGTTCCAGTGACTCTGAGACAGCAAATCCTGTTTTCATACCTGGCATCTTGCTCGCTGATAATTTCATTCCTGTCCATCTTGCCGCCTCCTACTTTGATCCACTAGGGTGGTCCGCTAAGTCCGGTCCTACCTGGTAGGACTCCATCCCAATAGACCCAGGTAAAAACATGCAATTGCTTCTTCCACTGCTTTGTCTTTTGCAAAATGAGACTATTAAGGCTATCCTGGAGAGCAGCACTCCTCGGTTTATTTTTTTTTGGGGGGGGGGGGGGGGGAAGACTGTAGAATTAATGAGATACTTTGATTTCTTTAAAAATGTAGTCCTTTGAAAACTTGGTGCTAATTCTCCCCATGATGTAAAATCATCTATTTTGACTGGATCTGAACATTCACAATGCCAAATATGTCCTGGCAAATAAATTAAATACAAATTGTGCTCTGCAGAAATCTGACTTTCACTAACAGCATTTGGAGAGAATTACATGAGGTATTGTTTAAGGAAAACACTAAAATCAACACTGGATGACATGGAGAGATCCAAGTAGTTTTAGGTATAGGGGATAACACAAATATCTTATTCTAGTATGTAAGTGCTTTCCTATTAAAAAAAGAGAAGTGTTTGGGGGAATTAGGCTTTAGATTTGTTAGATTATTGATGTCATTTTATTTACTCATTAAGATTAGCACCTAAAAGCAGGTGTTCATAAACCTCAAGTTTAGAAGTTCTATTTGTTAAAGTTGTATAATGTAAGCTTCTCTCTCCATCTTTTTTCTTTTTCTTTTCTTTTTTTTTTAGTATGCATGAATCCCAGATTCAATAACATGTGGAAAAGATACAGTTTGGGGAGACAGTGACATTTTATACCACTTTTCGCTACTTTCTCCTCCCTCTAAAACCTACCCTGTGCCTTCCCCACTCCCACTCTCAGAGATTTGTCCCTTTCCTAGCAGCCCACCACCCCTCTTTCTACCCTCTCTCTCATACTGTGGCCTTTTGTGCAACTGTTTTTTTTTTTTTTGAATTTCATAAGAAGGACACCCAATGATACTCAGTCTTTTGTGTTTGGTCCATGCCACTGAGTATTTATGACTCAAGATGGCCCCATTTTCTTTCAAATGCTTTGTGTCTGTCTCTCTGTATTCCATTGTGTATAGAACCATATCTTTTTCATCCATTCTTCTGTTGATGGGCAAGTAGATTGTTTCCAGGATTTAGCTATTATAAATTGTGCTGGTATAAACATGGATATGCATGTGCCTTTCTTTTGGTAACATGCTCAGTAGACCTACAGCTGGATAAAATGGGATTTCTATTCTCAACTCTCTAAGGAATCTTTACCCTGCTTTTCATAATAGTTGAACCAGACTGCAGTCCCACCAACCACGTAGAAGGGTTCCCTTTATCTATAGCCTTGTCAACAATTACTATTTTTTGAGTTCTTAATGGAAGGCATTCTCACTGGGGTGAGACATTGTTTTAATTTGCATTTCTTTGATGGCCAATGACTGTTGAACACCTTTTTGGGTGCTTGTTAGTCATTTGTACTTCCTCTTCTGAGAAGTTTCTTTTAATTTCATCTGCTCATTTCTTGATGGAGTCATATTTTAGGGAGTTTCATTTTTTTGAGTTCTTAATATATTCTAGATATTTTTCCTCTGTCTGAGGTATTGCTGGCAAAGATTTTCTCCCATTCTGTGGGTTGTCTATTCATCCTGTTGACTGTTTCCTTTGCTGTGCAAAAGCTTTTTACTTTTATATAGTCCTATTCGTTGGTTCCTGCTATTGTTTCTTGTTTGGTGTTCTGTTCATGAAATCCTTTCCTGTCCCTTTGTCTTCTAGGGTTTTATCTATTTTGTCTTCCAGCAGGTTCAGTCTTTCTGCCTGGATATCCAGTTGTCTGATCCATTTTGATCTGATTTTAGTGTGTGATGGTAGAGGTGTGGGTGTGTGGGTGTGTGCATGGTAATGAAATATTATCTTTTTCCATAAGGTTTTTGTCACTAGATATTGAAATTTATGCTGTTTCCATTTCTGAAAAGGCTTTGCAAAGGTTTATATCCTAAGCACTACATTTAGTAGAAAAAAGTAGAAATGAACAAAATTTTGACAACAAGCAATTTAAGTTTTACTTTGATTATCTGACTTCTGTAAGAAACCAATTCTTATCACCATAATAGTTAATATTGTATTAGGAATACTAACAAAAACCAAAGAGATGAGAATTTAAAAAATTGGAAAAAGGAGAAGAAATTATTTTTATGGTTTAGATCTGGAATGTCCCCCAAAGCTTCATGTATTTGGGTGTAGTGGGGTACCTATGAAACCATGTGCTGTTTAGAGGTGGGGCCTGGCAGAAAGGGGTAGAACAGTGGGGCTCGACCCAGAAGGGGTGGATTACGGGGGCAGAATTGGGAATGGAGCTCTGCTTCCTTTCCCTCTCTTGGCTTTCTGTCTGCCACATTGTGAAGAGCTTTTCTCCAACTAGGCCTCTACCATGTGCTTCTACTGTTGCAGGCCGCCCATGAATGGGCTGTGTGAGATCTTCTGAAATGTAGTTAAAATAAATCTTTCCTCTTTTAATTTGCTGATGTCAGGTATTCTGTCCCAGGAATGAATAAGAAACTAAGACAATTATTAACAGTATATATATATATATATATATATATATCTTTATTGAGACAGGGTCTTGCTCTGTCGTCCAGGCTGGTCCTGAACTCACTATGTAGCCCAGGCTAGCCTGAGGCACATGGTAATCCTCCTGCCCTAGCCTACCAGATATGTGCCACCACACGTGGTTTATGTGGTGCTGCAGAAGCACTCTAGCTGCTGAACTAAACTCTCGATCTATAAATGGAATCTCCTAGCAGATCTGTGGTCAAGCAGTAAGAGAATTCAGTACATTGGGTAAGATTTAAATTTATAGACAGAAATCAATAATAGTAATAATAACATGCAACAGCCGTATCAAAAATAGAAAAAATATATAAGACTCAACTGAGCAAGAAGTGGCCTGGAGGAATGGCACAGTGGATAAGGCACTTGCCTTGCAAGCACAAAGTCCTGGGTTCGGTTTCCCAGCACTACATAGAGCTGGACAAGGTGGCGCACGCCTGTAATCCCAGCACCCAGGCTGAGGCAGGTGGATTGTCTGAGTCCAAGGCCAGCCTGGGCTACAACAGTGAGTTTAGGATCAGCCTGGGCCACAGAGCGAGACCCTGTCTCCAACAACAACAACAACGACAACAACAACAACAACAACAAGATTTGTGCAAGACCTAAATGGACAAGAACTTTGCAACTCTCCTGAGGGATATAATAGAGGGTCTGAACAAATGGGAAGGCAAAATCATCCTCAGATAGTGAGACTTCACACAGGATATTCTCCATCATCAATCTAACAGATAGCAATAGGACATATGTGTTGGGGCTGATGAAATGCCAATTTCAAAGCTCCTAAGGAAAAATGAACAACAAAGTACCAGAAAAAAAGAGGCAAAATGTGTATCATACTATAGTTACCATAATTATATATTATTGTATATCATAGAATAAAATTTATATTATATAATTATTTGATAGCTTATATACATACACAACTCTACAATATACAGAATAGTATTCTCCTTCATTGATATAGACCAATCAATGAAACAAAACCAAATATACAAAATAGATGCCACTAAAACTTATGTTTAATTTTTTTATATAAGGATGACCCTTTAGATTAGTGGAGAAAAGATGAATTATTCAATAAATGTTACTAGGACAATCTGTTAGTTATCTAGGAAAAAAGATACTGGATTAATATGTTATTCCTGACAACAGTAACTCTCAAGATGGATTAAAAATTTTAATTTAACATGAACAACAAGGAGAAAAACTCTGAAGATATCAGGGAGACTATTTTCCACAACTTCAGGGTTAAGAAGTTGTTTTAAGTGTAATTTAAAACTTAAAAGCTGTAATAAAAAGTATTGCTAGATTTAACTACAAAGAAATAAAAATTCTGAATTAAAAACACAAAGAAAAAGAGATTAAGAACCAGAAAAAATATTTGCAATTCATGTAACAAATAACAGGGTTACTTTCTGTAACTTTTAAAAGAGTTTCTAGAAGTCAGCATGTTAGGAGAATGGGCAAAAAGAGATACGAGGAGAGAGAGAGAGAAGTACAAACGCCTCTTCCACATGTAAGAAGATCTTCGGCTTCCTCATAAGGACAGAAATGCAATTTAGAATCCCACAGAAAATTCATTTCTCACCTATCAGACTGACAAGATAAAAACAAGTGAGGATGTATTACATCCATGAGGGCTGGAGAACTGAAGTGCACAACGTGGACCAATCCTCCCAGAATCTTGACACCAGAAATAGGAGAACTAGTCTCTTTTGATGCACTCTGAATGGCACTGAGTATAATCAGAGATGTTGTAGAGTTGGCTTGTCACAGTTTATTGAGATGAATGCCCATCTTTTAACTTTGCTGCATTCAGTAATGTCTTATTAGTGGCTTGAAATTGCTATGATGAGAGTATTTAACTAGACATTAAAACAGAATCACTGAACCTGCTAAAGGAAGATGTTGACGACCTAATACATTATGGAGTGTTACGCACCCATAGAGAAATATAAATTCAAATCATTTGTAAGAAAATGGTTATATCTTGAGGCCATAATAATTAGTAAGTACATCAGACACAAAATGTTAAATCCAGGTAGGGAATGCCGAAGGCTGTGTTGATGACCACTACTGTGGACTCACCAGGCTTAGTGGCTGACTGGACATCCTAGTGGCCAGTCTCATGCCCTGTATCCATTGTAACAGCCACAAGCATGACACAGACGTAGCCTGGGATCAATCAACTAGGTTGCTAAGCATGTCTCCTGTCTTCTGCTTTTTAAACCCTCTGTGTGATGCCCAGAAGAACCACCTAGCACTCGTGTGCTGAGATGTGAGAGAATGAAGGCATCATGGGAAATGAAGTTGGAACCCGTGAGTAAGTGCTGTCCTCACTCTTCCCTCTTCAAGAGCAAGATCTACTCTACCCTGCCAGGTGTGGAGGGCTTGTGCTCATCTGCTGTGGCAGCACCGACCTGAAGATGCATCCTTGGACTGACCTGGCTTTTGTGCCTATGTCTCTCTCGCATCCTCTACTCTGCTTTTCTGGGTTGCTGCCACCCTCTACCACCTTCCTGCTAGCCCAGACCTCAGGGTCGACTTCCAGGAGGAGTCTGGGCTAATACGATGGCTGCTGTGATGTGACTATGGCTTGTCTCCTCCAAAACTAGAGTTGAAATTTGCCATTGCAATATTGTTAGGTCAGATCAAAGGAACGTTCGGGAATGGATGAGTGGTTTTCTTTCAGGAGTTGATGGTTTTTCACTAGAGTTGAAGTAGCACCAGGCTCCCGACAGCAAGTGAACGGAAACTGGCATCAAGGTCTTCATCTTGGTCTTCCTGGCCTCCTGAACTATGATCAAATCAAACTCCACTGTTTACAAATAACATGATCTTAGATACTCAGTTATAGCAAGAGAAAATGCTATAAGATAGTAGTCACTAAGTGCATGTGAATTGGAGGTAGGGAGGAGCAGGCAGGAGTGACTCTGGAGTTTCTTCTTCAGGTGTCTGAACAGATGGGGTACCCTCACAGATGGTGGAATACAGGAGGAGGAGGAGGAGGAGGAGGCTTTCTGTGTGTGTGGTGGCAGCAGGACATAGGAATGTATGTCTACTTTGTCATAGCTATTCACACGATAATGGCTGGCACGCAAAAGTTGCTCAAAATAGCACGTGCAAGATGAAAAAGAGAAAAACCTCATTGGCGCTCTGTGCGGTCCTGCATCTGCAACGTGCTTGTCGTTAAGTTGCACGATAGCTAGAAGCGTAAGACTTAAGCACAAATAATCTGACGCATTTAGGAAGCAATATATGAGCAAGTCATGGCGACAAGCAATTGTGACGTTTATCATTGGTCTATAAGGACCTTGAAATAGAATCCCTATTTAACTCAACTTGCTCTTTCTGGAATTCTCAGCATGCAACTTTGTTTTTTAAATAAGTAATAAATTGCCTGGAAAAATACATATGAGCAAGTCACAAAGATATAGAATCTACACTGGGTCATAATTATCTCGAGGAAAAAAAGGTGAGCAGTAACCAAAGTTGGTTGAATTTAGCCATATTGCCTTGGTCTGGTCTCTCTTTCATTTTCCTTTATTTTCTCTCTCTCTACAGAACCTAGGACCTTCACATTGAGTTATATTTTCAGTCCTGAATTTTATTTTATTTTCCTTTTATGCTGTAATTAAGTTGCTCAGGGGGCTTAAATTTATGATCCTTCTGTCTCAACTTCCAACAGTGCTGAAATTATAGGCCTCTGTCACCATGCCTGGCTACTTTTCTTAATCTTATAGGGTTTTTTTTTATAAACAGTGGTCAGTTATAAAATCTCATGGTTATATCTGAAATGTACCATCACCAAAGTTCCTTCCTTTTCTTGCTGAACCCGACAACTTTCTTTTACACACCTGCTGACCTTTTGACAGGCCCCATGCCTGGGGCTTGCTGATTTCAGAAAATGGAGAGTTAGTGTTTTAAGGCCTATGAGGTGGCCAAGAGGCAGCTACCTTACTTCCAATGTCATATCAGAGTTACTTTCTTCTTGCCTGCAAAAAAGATGAGTCTAAAATGCTTGGCTGGGTGGAGACACAATTTTATTGGACTTACACTGTGCAATGTAAGTGTAGAAACATATTTTAGGGCACCAATGTCTTATTTGTCAAGTAATTGGGGTTTCTTGCAGCTCTCTGCTTGTTACAACATTGAATAGACTTTGGTTAATTTTTTTCCCATTCAATGTGAATATCTGTGTGGGTTTAGTGTCAGAAAAAGCAGTCAGTGACCAGAGGCTTTATGATTTTGTAGGCAGTTGAGTGTCCCCACCATCCCCAATTTCACTCATTTTTTGGCTCTTCTCCTAAAAGATGAATGAAAGAGTCACACAGGATAAAGCCAAACCTCCTACTAAAGGTCGCCAAACTACATTCACTGGCATCATTTCTGCTGTTTTAGTGCCACACATTCCACAAATTAGACAATCACAAAAGGAAACTAAAGTGGTTTGTTAAATTGTGCTTTGCAAATTTCATTGATTTTGAGCTGGGACTCCACAATATCCAGGTTGGATCACTCAGCCCGTAACTTTCCCAGGCAATTAAATGTTTCAATACTAAATGGCAAGTTTGACCTTTCCAATGCATTTGAGAAGAGCAGGCATCTGTAATACCTACTTCAACTTTAAGGGGGCCCTGTGGCTCCCAGCCCCTGGGCATGCTCTGGGCTCTCTGTCCATCCATTCCATCGAGATCCTGCTTCAGCAACATGCCCATGGTGACACCCACGTTGTGCCCATGTTTCGTGTAGTGACCCTTGATATGCATGCTGGCAAATGGTGGGTGGGCCACTCCTCCTCCTTACTTTCTATGATCCCTGTAGTCAAACGCATTTGGAGTTGTCCTTTAATTTCCAGCCACTAGAGGGCAAGGCTGCTGCAGCTAACAGACTGACAGTTGTTTTGAGACAGCCTGAGTGAACAGTCTTTTTCTAATTACACACTATCTAATTCAATTTACATTTATTAGAAAAACTGCCAGCTATTTCATGTTAATATTGACATTTTCATAAGTACTTGCAATGAGACTTCAAGCTGAGATTCTAATAATTTTGCGTTTACTCTCCCTGTCTTCAGACTTTCCAAAAAATACTTTTAAGAACATGTTCAGAGGCCATTTCACTTTGGAAGAATTTATGTTGTGTATGTCAGCAAAAAAATATTACAAATGGCGAGGCAAATCGGAGACAATGACAGTGTGTGCCAACTTCCACAAAAGAAGCGGAGTGTGTGAAGCTCCAGACTTGAACACAGATAAACACAGCCAGAAGTTTTTCCACTTTGTGTAGACCTTCACCATCACGCGTTTGACTGTGTCTAAAGCTCGTGTCTATTCACTCACATCATTTTATTTAGCATCCACAGGTCTTTTTTTAATTGGCTTGCATTTAAAGAATGCCACATGTCCTCCCCAGGAGATGGCAATAGATTCCAAGGGCCTTACCAATCTAAATAAAAGGATGCCAACAAACTCAAATACTTTATTCATCAAAGTACTCACTCGGTTTCATTGCCTAATGCACGGTTTCTAAACCAAGGCCTTAAATGCACAATATAATATATTCGTTGGCACCCAGATAATAAATATTAGCCACTTAAACTTTTAAAAGAATGCCTGCCTAAAGACACAGATAGAGCATTCATAAATATGACAGATGCTGCACTAATGACATTTATTTGCATATGGCAATTAAATGCCCGGGAAACAGGAAATTTTCTAAGGAGATGAAACACAGTTTTCTTCAAGCAGGCAGAAGATAAGAAGGTGGGCATCTCTAGGGTCTTGGGAGGGGCTTCTCTCAGGGAAAACAGCTCCCACCACAGGCAGGAATGGTGCGTGGTTCACTCCCCTGTGATTCTCAGCCCTACCTACATGTTGGTTTCACTTCTGGAGCCTTAAAAAACGTTCTGAAGCTAAACTTATTCCTGTCCAATTAAACCGGAATCTACAGCAGTAGGAACGAGGCGTCAGTGGGTTACAAAGCCCCATCAGGGCAGCCAAGTCGGCCTGCCAACCACAGCCTTAATAAATGTAGGCCACCTGCCCCAGCAGGGGCGCAGTGCTCAGCCTCAGCAGCGACACAGCTGCAGCCCCCTCGTGCTGACTCCCAGGGAGGGGAGGGGCCCACAGCAGAGGAGCTCAGCTGACAGGTGGCCGGCGGGATGCACCTGGCTGTGTTCTGGCAGCCCTGTTGGTTGATGGTCCTGATGGGACCTTATATGAAGGAAGCAGGTCAGGCAGCGCTGCTTTCTCCTGCAAGTACATCTGGAAAAACACCTCATGGTCCAGAGTGCCTCGCCTCCATAAACTCTCCCACCCCAGCCAAATGGTTCGCCTCTGAGTAGCCTATAGTTGTCAGGCCTCTGCATATTTTCTAAGGTGTCGCTATATAAGAATCAGTCCCCTCCTGACACCCATCAAAGTGTTACCCCTGCAGTCTTAGCATCCACCTCTAAAGACTCGGCACTGCCTTTCTCCCAGAAAGCAGCACCCACCATCTCACGCCCCATTTTTTTCCTCTCCTTAATTTTGAGGTTGCTAAGAGTTCACATCATTCTTCTGCTAATTAAATGTGTGCTACCCATGGAACTGCACAGATCTGTTACTTTCTCCCTGTTGGTGATAAACTTTGCAAGTTTGGGTCTTCTATTGCTAAGGAGGCGGCAGGAACTGCAAGGACAATGATGCACCTGACACTTCCGTGTAGATATTCCCCCACGGCCACCCTACCTCACCTGCACATGGCTGGTGGTTTGCTTCTTGGTTAGTCTCACACTTGGATCACTGCTTAACTGATCAACTGCTCCTTTCAGGCCTAATGGAAGAACTTCTCTACTCTTCTCAAATCATTTCCCCCCCAAAAATGTAGAAGCTGCAAGATGGCATGTGAGCACACTTCCCTTTTTAAATCCTGTAGTACCTGACTAGGTATGTTTATAAGGGACCAAACTCCCACCTGCTCACATCACTGGACTCAGCTCTCTTCTCCTCCCACAGCTCCTCCTGCTGACAGGTGGCCAGCGGACGCACCTGGCTGTGCTCTGGCAGCCCCGCTTCAGCCTCCTGGGTTCACTGTGTTCCCTCCTGCCGCAGGGCGCTTCCACGTGTTTGTCCCTGCTCTGAGCAGAACTTCCTTGCTCTCTTTCTTTTCAGTCCAACCATCGCTTCTCCGACATCTAGACTTGCTGCCCGCCCCATTCCATGCTCGGAAAGCGCCACATTGGTCTGCATTGTAAGAGGGGAGGCAGCTGCTATTTCACATGCATTGCTGTGGTTTGGGGCTCAATGCCTGGCTCCCTGTTTGGCGATGTCCACAAGCACAGAACACCATTCAATATTTGCTCAGCATTTTATCTTCAGGTCCTACAAGAATGCCTACCACAGAAAGTCCTCAGTCAATGTTTACTGAATCGGTGAATGCTGACTGGATGGATGGACAGATGAATAGATGGATGAAAGAGAGGTTATAGAAGAAATATATGACAAACAGGATTGGATACTGATTTTGCAGCCCAAGGTGAAGAAGGCCACGGTTTGCTACCACTGCATGGCAATATGGCACACTACAAAGCAGATGTGGTTCCCTACCAGCGTGTGGGACAGGCTTATGTTCCCCCTCAGCCCCTCAATACCCCAAAGATGTCCCTGATCTGATCCCTGGGACTTGTACACATGTAACCATCCATGGCAGGGGACTCTGCAGCTGTGGTTACGGTTGTGGACTCTGAGATGAGGAGGTTGTCTTGTAGTTTCTGGAAGGCTTGGTTGGATGACAGAGGTCTTTAAAAGGGGAAACCTCTTGTCACCTGAGTTAGCAAACTGAGATGGAAGAGAAGGGAGGTTTGGAGCTGGAGAGAAACTCAACCCACTTATGGTGGCTTTGAAGACAGAGGAGGGGAAAGGGGCCTCTAGGATGTAAGAAAATGAAATCTGGGTCTTACAACCATAGGAAATGGATTCTGTCAAGCACTCAAGTCAGTGAAGAGATGGATCTTCTGTAGGATGTATGTGTCCAACCTGATGGCATGCCTGAGTTGCACTGAGTAAGGAGAATTATCCTGGGCTACACATAACATATACGTGATAGTCACTGCATGTACATCACAAATTTTCTTTTAAAATATTTTGTCCAGCATTAGCAGTTCTATGTATGCAATCATCATATAACATGAACAAAAATCTATTTGATTCTTTTTTGTCCTGCAAAATCAGTATCAAATCATGTTTGTCATATAATTCTTCTATATCTTCTCTTTCATCCATCAACTTGTCCATTACTTTATGAAATAACACAGCAAGCTTAGATTTAATAATTAAGAAAACATATGTTTACTTAGTAACAGTAAGCTCCTATCTTCACAGGCACGTCCTCGTGTAGGTAGGTCGAAAGACTATTATCAGTAATGGCTGTGTTTTACTAAGTTGCACAAATGCAGATATAATACAAAGCCTGATACACACAGGTTTTGATGTGACTGTGTGTCAAAGCAGTGTCACTGATTGCGCCCCTCTCCACAGCGCTCCACTATCACCTAAGCAGTCTGCACTTGAGCATCATGCAATCGACTCACAAAAAATGTACCTCAAAATTACAACATAATGTTCATAGTTCATAATTTTTTTGAGATAGGGTCTCGATCTCTACTTTAGGCTTTTCCTGAGCTCACTATGTAGCCCAGGTTGGCTTTGAACTCTCTGTAATCCTCCTGTTTCAGCCCCTCCAAGTGCTGAGATTACAGACATGTGCCATCATGCCTAGCTTATGTGGTGCTGGGGAATTGAATTCTGGGCTTTGTGCTTACTAAGCAAGCACTTTAACCACTGAACTATATCCCTAGCCCCTAAAAGTTCATGATCTTGTGAGGCCTCGTCCCTAGCTGCCCAGGACCTCATAAGACAACCACCTGTGGCTGTGGACCAGACACCTGGCTTTGTGCCACCGGAGAGGAGCACAGCACTTCCAACACATAGATTTTAGCCCAGCAAACTCATGGCAGACTTTTGATTTCTGACTGTAAGATGATACATGCGTGATGGCAAAGCCATTGGTTGTATGGTCTACTTCCTGGCAGCAGGAGGCGGGGGTGGGGGTGGGTATTATAGGCCTTTTACATACAGTGACTATACCCAGTCCCTTCCATTGCCCCTGACCACAGCAGGCAAGGGATCTACCTCAGTGGCAGCCACACATACCCTGTTAGGTGCTGCAGGAGGCCAACCAGGCAAACTGAATCTCTCTTAGGAGCTTAAACGTGAGCTGCAGACACATGGGGCTGCAGCTGGTCTGGAGAGGCTGACAGTGGCTAGGCATCCAGGGTAGCCTGGGCCATTGACATGACCGGGCTGCTAGCACTGGCTTCTTCCTAAACATGACTCGGAGCTCTCCAGCACAAGGGAGGCTGTGCATGGCTGGCGCTCTCCCTGTATGCCCCCTTTGCCTGAGTTTCCTGCTCTTTGCTGACAGTCAGGATCTTGTTGCCCTCATGATTGAGTTCACCCTCACAATGGCTGTCATGGTTGTTTCCTGGCCTTTGCTCACTGAGGCTCCCTGAGCAAGTCTGTTTTTGGTATCTAACGTGGCTCAAAGCACCTTCCCTGCCATTGTGGCTTGATCATCCCGGAGCCCCTGTAGCTGGTAAGCAGGGTGAGGCGGTGCTGACACCCCACAGGGGATGGATTCTAGGGCTGCACTGCTGACCTGAAGGGAAGCACATTAACCTGGGACCTCCACAAGTGACTGTTGCAAGGTGGCTGATGGCATCCTATACTTTTCATTTGACAAGGTTTTAACTCACTTGCTCTCATAGCATCTTCTTTTCTATTAAAATACTTTGGTTGAAGCTGGAGGAATAGATTACTGGTTAGAGTGCTTGCCTAACAAGCATAAGGCCCTGGGTTTGATTCCCCGGTACCACATAGACAGGTATGGTAGAACATATCTATAATACCAGCACTCAGAAGGCTGAAGCAGGAGGATTGCTGAAAGTTTGAAGTCAGCCTGGGCTATATAGTAAGTTTAGGACCGGCCTGGGCTACAGAAAGAGAACTTATCTCAAAAAAAAAAAAAAAATCCTTTGGTTGTTTCCTGCATTTCTCTTCCCTCTTCCCTGCACTGCCTATCTTCCTCCTCCTCTTTGTTTGTCCCAAGCCTCTAAGGGAACTACAGGCCTCTGGTCCTAAAAGCACCTGTGTCAAGTGGACTTCAGACACTGTCTCTGAAGTAGGGGCCCTTCTGTCCCTGTGCCTCTGGATGCAGAGCATTAGGGAACCAGCATACTTTCCCCTTCTCGTCAGGGGAGGGCATGCCACTTGTGTAACTTTACAACCCACTGCCTACTGAGCTCCAAGTAAATAAACACTAGACCAATGTCTGCCAGCAGGCTGGGATCAAAATGTATCTCCAGCTGTTAAGAGCACAAAAAAGAAGCAATTTCCTTGGACACGTGTACCACGGGGAAGGGGTCTGGTGAGGACATCTGAGACCTCAGTAGTGGCAGACCTGATGGCTCAGGACATGACCCCGTGGGTCCTGAGTTCCATGAAAATACAGGCTACTGCACGCTCCTCAAATAGAAATCTCCACGTCTGCAGGAGAAATGTTCCTTCTGGATCCAACACTACCAGTCCTCTTAAGAGCCGCCACTGAAAACCAAATGGACCATTTATAGATCGTAGGGAGCCAGTAACACAGCTAAGGAGATGGGTGTGTCGATACATGTATTCTGAAGGTTTTGACCTGTCCAAGTACTTCTGTGTAGAATGTCCAGCCGATTCTTCCACCAACCTCATGAAGCAAGCAAGAGAGGGAACATGGTCCCATTTTAGAGATGAGAAAAGTAAGGCTCAGAGAGGCGAGATCTCTGACCAAGTCATCAGCCATGGCAGCTGAGAAGAGGGTCTTCGTTCAGTCCTGGGCCCCTACCTCAGCCTACAATTAGAAGCCACGTTTAAAGTAGTTGAAGACCAAGAGGATCATTACCTTACTTTGAATGAGTCAGTAAATATAAATATTTGCTGAAACATTTAAATAGAAAATGACCCAAATCCCTTACTGGTTTTCTTTCTTTAAGAGAAACAAGGCTTCAGGAATGGAGGCGAAGCCTGAGGCTTCATTCACAGGACAGCCTTGACTTGTCAGGCCAGAATGGAAATTTCCACACACCAGTACTTCGCATGTATACTTCCAGAGCTGAAGGACTTCCAGAGTCCAAAATGTCCAAGCAGATTAAAATGCACAGCTTTCTGAAACCTCTGCTGCCTCTGGCCAACTTTCAGGCTTCTCTAGAATCTAGCAGGGCCAGCATGATTCACTGAATTCTTTATGAATTAAGAAGCTGTAAATTACGCATCTTTTCTTTGAAACATGCATTACTTTCCACACATTACAGCCAACTCGAATGAATAGTATCACAGAGGCAGTTTTCTCTCTGGGAAAACGATCCCCCCCCGCCCCCCCACTCCGGGCTCTTCAAGTGGGGGATGGCCTGGTGAGGTGGAAGTGGCATTTAGGGAAGCAACCTAACTTGATATTTTCTTGGAATTTGAAAGTGCCAAGTACTATCTGGGCAAAATACTTCATAGTGAAAATTCTTAGGCCAGGTTTTAGGCAAATAGCAAGCATGAGTCACATATGTGACTGGCAGAGAGAAAGGGACAGCAGGGGAAATTCATTTCCATGGAAGCTCTGAGGCTGGGAAGGGAGTGGCTTGGAGAATGGGAAGTTGGTCCTTCCTGGAAATCATATGCCAGTGACTTGCTGTTTGAGGTTATTCATTCTTTCACTGGGGACGTTCTATGTGGCAGGCACTCCTCTGCCCTGGAAACTAAGCAGTTGATACTGTCCAAATGGGCTTGTGGCTCTCAGACTGTGACCACTGGAGAGATTATGCCAACCTGAGGCCATCAGGAAGCACACCTGGATCAGGGTTTGGGAACCACGCCTAGATTAGGCAATTGAGAACTGGCCTGGATTAGAGTGTGAGTGATTTGTAGGCCAACGAATGAGGGAAGAGGCCCTACTGGGATCTAGAATGGTATAAAAGGAAGGAAGAAGAAAGATTGTTACAACTTCTTCCCTGGGAAGGCTCTCACCTTCACAACTGTCTATGGACCCTGCAGATCTTCATCACAGGTCATGCTCCAGTCTCAGCTTGCACATGTCTGTCTCGCTTATCTTCAGTCACTGATCTTCAGTCTCTGGTCTTCGCCATTGCACTTTCAACAACTGAGATCCGCAGCAGACTCTCACTGGCCGTCCTGCAGTCCTGGACAGGAGTTCTGCTTCGTGGCTGAGCAGCCATGGGACCCTTCAGCTCTCGTACGTGTGGGCCGCCATCTTGGACTATCTCTTTTCTCAGATTTGTAAGCCTTCCAAATCTATCCTATTTGTTATAATTCTGTAAATTCTGCCTTTTGAAAGAACCCAAACTAATACACAGACACAACAAGGAGGTGGCAACTGAGAGCTGCAGATCCAGGGTTCTGGCTCCAGACAAAGAAATGAGCCTGTGGTCTTTCCTCAGTATAGCTGCTGTCAGTCGACTGTGTGTCTGTGTCTTACTTTCACTGCTGTAGCAGAATACCTGACATCCACCACTGAGGGGAGAAAACAATTGCTCACAGTTCCAGAAGGCCTCACACGGCCCATCCGTGGGCAACCGGCACGTGGCAGAGGCCAGGCAGCTGCTCGCCCCAATGCAGACAGAGAGCCAGGTGAAGCAGGAGCCAAGTGAGGAGACTTGTGCAAGGCCAGAGCGTTCCCAGGAAGAAGCTGAAGCAATGTTTCTTCCTCCTTCCTTTACTCAGCTCAAGCTGCCAGTTCAGCCCCCCCCCCCCCCCAAACCAGAGTGGGTGCCCCTCCCTCACTTCCTGGCCCACAAGTCAACAACACACACCTGAAAGCTCTGCCCTGGATGCCCTCCACTCTCAACAAGTTAACAGGATCTCTCCAAACCCCAAGCATCCACCCTTTTCGGCCAAGTCCTACTTACCGACTGAACAAAGTTCCATAGTTTTACTACTAGGTCCAAATAAATACATGAGGATTTTGAGGGACACTCAAGATCCAAACCTTAGCACTGTGTTTGTACTGACTTATCTGAAGGTTACTCTTTGATGGATGTCAATGAAAAGTAGTTTGAAAAGAAACAAAGTTTGAGAAAACGTATCTGTTTCTAAAAAAATATGGAGAATAGCTATAAGATGCTTGGATATTTGAACACAGGGATGTCTTTGTAAAGAGGAACACACATTGTTCATGAAATGATTCTGTTCAAAAGTCACAGGCACTCGGTCCAGTCTCCTCTCCTATTTGCCATTCAGGAAGTGAAACCAAAGGTCCCACTAAGTAAACAGCACACTGTAGAGTCAGAAGGCTTGGCTTCTAGTCCTGTGGGCCCTGAGTCCACCCAGACCTGGCCTCTTTCTGTACCTGTGAGGCAGTGGCATCCTTGTGCCATCCAGGGCTCTGCAAAGTCTAGATCCCTCCATCCTCTCCATCTTCTTCCAAAGCCCTGGGCACCCACAACGCCGGTAGGCTCTAAGGCCCCTCAGCTGTATGCTAAGAAGCTTTTTGAGGCTCTGGGCCAAGAAGAGACTGCAGTTCTCTGGTAACTGGATAAAGTGAAAGGCTTTAGAGCACTGATATCGGGAATAAAGTTGGAAATCAACATACCAACTTAGGCCAGCACCCATGCCCTGAATGTGTGCAGTGTGCAGCCTGTAGGAAGGAGGCTTGGTGCACAGTACCCAGCAGGAGGGCTGTGTATCCAGGGCCAGCACCTTTCTCAGCGCTCACCCCAAGCATGGCCTCCCTGAAGGGACAGCATCTCCTCACAGCTGCCTACACAAACAACACCCTCTTGTGAGTCACACACTGACCACCCAAGCTTGCCAAATGAGGATGGGCTCTGGCAGGGACAGTTTTATTTCATGAGATCAAGGAGATGGAATAAAAAGTCTCAGCTATTAAAAAAAAAGGCAATAGGCCATCATTCAAATAAACAAACTATCCTTTGAAAGAGAAAACAGCCTTCTATCTGGATCAGACAGGGCTAGATCACAAAGGAGACAGGCTCATCTCATGGCCTGCTCCCCCATCCCCACTCCCCGTTGATTTTCTGCTTAGCCATTTTGGGGAGCCCAGGTGTTTCCCTGTGGAGTCTTTCCAAGAAGCATTCTGATAAGTTCCCTGACATGAGCAATTCCAGATGGTGGCCACACGTGAAGAGGCCCCTTGCAATCACTAAGGGAAGCATTCCCAGCACGAGACGTTCCCTGGAATTTCTCAGGTCCATAAGGTAATTGCCAGTGTTTCAAAACCTAAGACCAAGTTCCTGCTACCAAATGTAATACTTTATAAGCTTTTTAAAAATTATCTGAGGCATGATTTTTTTGTTTTCATACTTCTCAATTTCTATACTGACTACAACTTATTGTATGTGAATGTATGAAGACTGTTACATAGAACAACTTTCAGAGCGGTGAGGCAGCTTGACAGAGTCGAGGAACCTAGAGAACTTCCCACAACATCATGCCATTAACTGAAGAACAGGATTCCTGGGAGTCATTCCCATTTCTTCGGTTTCTCAATATTATCTGCTATTACTTGATTCTAACTTTCTTAGTATCAAAATTAAATCAGAACTTGGAATTACTGTTTTTGTTAGGTGCAATATAATCTATGTTTTAAAAAGTATAACTGTATTAATCAAAGTCTAATTCAAAGAAACACAACAATGAGCATAACTTACTTGAGATGAATTTATAAAATCTATAGTCACATCCATGAAATAGTTTGAAAAGACCAGCTACATATAAAAACTTAGTTTAAAGACAAAGCTCTAAAGCAGGCATGTCCAACCCGTGGCATGCTATTATTTTATCCTTTCTTCTTCTCTTTTTGCATGGGTTGAAGAGAAACTATCTTGTAAAATATATGTACATATATAAGTACTAAATCTTCCTTTTCAATTTTTTTCATTATAATATTTTTAAAAATCAAGGCAAAAAATGGCAGGTTGTATGTTTGACATGCCTGCCCTAAAAAAGGGCTTTGGTATTAAAAAAACCCCAAAATTTAAAAAAATGATAGAAACTACTTTAAGAATGATCATGAAAATATTTCACTAAAGCCTTAAGTAACTGAACAAATATAAACTACAAAATCTTTATCCTTATCCAAAATTCTTGGGACCAAAAATGTTTCAGACTTCAGATTTTTTCAAATTTGGGAATATCTGCATATAGATAACGATGTATCTTGAGAATGGGACTGAAGTCTAAATGTGAGACTCACCTTATGTTTCATTACACACCTCATACATAGCCTGAAGGTCATTTTTATACTTTCAGTGACCCTACGGCTTGTGATATGAGGGCAAGTGTGGCATCACGGCAGCACTCAAGGATTTTCAGATTTGGGGACCTTCAGAGTTTCAGATGAAGGATTCTCTACTTGGACTACCCCAGGAGTGACAAGATTGCATGAATCTGGTCTCGGCACAGCTCTCCTGGGACAGGCACGGATGGGATGCTTTGCTTCTCTGTCTTTATTTTCTCTCTCATCACAGATCTTAAGACATTAAAGTGACATCAAGGTGATATCCAAGGTGCTCCCAGGTTCTATACACAGACTTATACTACATTTAAAGAGTTAAACAAGGATACAATAGTTTGGTTGTTGTGCTGGCCCTGTGACCACTGTTGCTTCTCTAGCTGCAAGGCTGGTGCTGAGGATGAAACAGCAACAGGTGCAGGGACTGTGACCTTCTTGCAGTGGAAACACAACTGCACTGACACAGACACTGTCTTCTCACCTTGCCTGAACCTGACAACCCAGGGTCTTCTGGAGACCCAGTGGGTCTCCCAGACGTAGAGACCAGGATTTATCAATATAGGTCACAAAGAGATGAGAAATATACTTTTCACAGTGGAGCTGAAAGACATATAACTCTGCCCTCCATTATTGTAAATAATTTCTGTGTGTTTGTTAATAATAACTGGAGTCAAACTGAAATCTCTGATGGGGTGGAGGGTTGCAGAACAAGGCTTAGAAAGGCAAATGACTATTGTCGAGATGGCATGTTCTGTTGTGCTGTGGTGAGAAGAACCCTGGATGCAGAGTCAGAAGACCCAGAAGCAATCAGTCATGGTGGTGCTACCTCCGGGAGGAGTGGTTCTGGCAAGCCCTAGGTCCCTTTAAAAGTCCTCACTTAAAAACATTCTCCTTATGTAGCTATCATGAGAACTGAACAGGATGAGAGATGGAAAAAAAAAAAAAAACCTTTCCAGCTTTCTAAGAGAGATCCCCCAAAGCATCTGTTCTCACCCATGTTGGTGCTGGTCAGTCCCTGCCCTGAAATGGCTATTTCTTCTCTGGGACCTAAAGTTCAGCAGTAAAGCCAAGCTGAGCAAAACAAATCAGTAAATCACTTGAGAGAGCATCCCTTAGGCATCTTGATTAAATTTATAACCACAAAAACTTTAAGGAAGGTGATGTGTCACTCTAGCGCATTGAAAGACCACCTCTGACATGTAATAGGACTTACCAGGTAGCGTTCCTCCTGCCGCATGCTGGGAGTGCGGATCATGTGATTCTGTTCCCCTCTCCAGTCTCCAAAGCGACGGAAAAAATAGTTAGATAAGAACCGGCTCACAGGATCTCTAATGATGTTGATATAGACGGGCTGGTCTCCTCCAAACCTAACAAGCACACACAAACAGGGAGCTCATTATAGACCAACATTTCCAATGGAAGGTAAGGTCTACTTAGACAAAGATGGCCCTACAGGTTAATGTAGTATCAAAACATTAACCCATCTAAAGTACTCACATGTGCTCTCATAAGCAAGCAGTGCTTCCTGATGGGCATTTTGTAAACATTGTCCAGGCTGCTGTGGAGAAGCCATGAGGACAGTTTCACAGTACAGTGCTATCCAAACCACACTACTTTTTCACGTCAGGGTACAGATGTCTGGTTTTCTCGCTAGGTGTAGGTCTGTTGAGGACAGAGCTCATGCTCTATTGGACTTCAGATGCCTACTGGTGGGCACCAAACTCATTGGCATGTAGGTTGCCCTCAGTGGAGACATTTTAATCAACCGGTCAGTTCTGACTGCACTGGTCAGCGACTTGGTACTTCTGTACTCTAATTCCAACAGTCCTAGGTAAGGTGGTTGGCTGTGAGCAGATTGACAGCAGCACACCTGCACTGAATGCTCACACTTCACCCTGTTCTTAATACTTTATATGGCTGACTCACTGAAGCCCCCAACACCTTCATGAAGCAGAAACCACAATTATCATCTTTTACACATGGAGAAACCAAGGCAGGGAGAAGGCCATTTGTAGTGGAGGCAGAAGATGAACCCAGGTAATCTGGCTCTAGAATTCTCACCCCTAACCATGGAAAGAAAATTCTGGGGTTGAGAAAAGTAGTAATAATTTGAGGAATATCAAGAATGAAGCAAAAAAAAAAAAATCTGTGATTATCCTCCAGTAGTTGAAAGTGATTTTAGATCTACAACATGAAATAAGTGTCTAGGTGTCCAATTTCATTCCTTCATTCCTTCCACAAAGAGATTAGATAACAGCAATAAGAACTGGCCGGAGACCAAAGCCTTCCCAAGGCAAAAGGAGCAGGCTGAATGGATTTTCCTTAAGAATTCTTCCCTGTCTCTTTGAACTGCTTGCAGTGGCCCCAAGGAATCTTGGGGGAAAAACTCTCTGCTCTGGACAGAGGTCATGCTCTGGTGACCTCTTGAAGATCCTATGACCCTCTGACCAGGCACCTGATGAAGGTGCTTGACATTCTGTTGGTGTTAGAAAGAGCTAGAAGGAAGCAGACTGACAAAACCTGGCTCCCAATCCCTCTTTAGCGGGCAGATTATGCTCACCCTTCAAAACACCCAGCCCAGGATCCCAACTACAACCTTAGCAATTACCACCGGTGCATTGTCTATTGTTTTATCCTCTGTGTCCTGAGCCCTCTCTCCCATTCTGTGTTGACATGTCTGCCTCTCTCATCAGGCTGGTAGTCTCCTGCAGCCAGGGGCTATGTTATTCAACATACATGTGGCACACATTGGGTGCGTAACAAATGGCGACTGAATATAGAGATAAGTGCCTGAACGCGTATGTCCTAGTTCTTACATGTCTGCTTGTTATCAGAGGCTCAGTGATTAAGAAAAAGTAGACACAACAAGCCACCAAAGCTTTTTTTTTTGTGCATCAATTCATATAACATTGTCCCAAGTTTATTTGTATTTTAATGTATTTTAATCTTTTCCAGAGAAAAGATTCCAAAGGAATACAAAGAAATAACTTGCCAATTATGAAATGCTGGGCACCAGGAAGCACATTCTAGATTCTCTGGATATTGTGAAGCAGGAAAAGAGTAAGCTGAATATTATAAGGCATCGGTTGTTTAAAAGCGACACTCACGTTATGGGGTGTCTTGGGTTAGCTGTGCCAACCACCGGCTAACTACCATACACATCCTGGATTTATCATGCTCTTTTAATTAGATTGGGTTTTACATCTATGATAAACAGCAACTAAAGTAATAATGCTGGAGACTAGTAAGACAAAACACGCATACCAAATATGAATCCAACTCAACTCTCCAAAATTGCATCATGCTTTTTACAAACCACAATAGTATCTCTATCTCTGTGTGAATGTTAATCAGTAGAATTTTCCAATCCTGTGGTTCAACGTGCAATTTCCCTTCTGGAGGATGGCTGTCCACCCGACACTGCCGTGAGGCTCCAGAGGTGAGGACTGGCAAGTCTTCTTCAATACTCATGACTTGGCTCTGTTGGCACACTCTAACTCAGTGCAAGATTTGCAGAACAACTTCTGTGAAGGTTAGTCATCATTTGCAAGTTGACTGGCGTAAGATGCACAGGAAATTAAAAGCATACTTCTGGATATGTCTAGCTGGGTCATGGAGGTGTGACTTTGGGGACTATATCAGTATCCTGGCCCCTTCATCTCTGGCGCCCTTTCCCTGCTCTCTGCTTCTTGGCCACCTCAAAGTGAGCAGAGTGGTTCCATCATGCCTTTGGCCATGGTCTGCCTCATCTCAGTCCCATCAGCAATAAGCCAGCCAGCCATGCACAGAAAACCCTGAAACTGTGAGCCAAATAAACCTTTTCCTCTTTTTCACTATGTATGTAAGACATTTCGTCCCAGCATTAGGAAAACTAATCAACAATTTTTTTTCACAATGGAAGTTTTAAATTGTTTAAAAGTTCAATGTCAAGTATCAGATAATATAATAGCCTCTTTCTAGAAATAATCCAACTATGAGAGAGAAGTACCTGGTAGATACCTCTCCTTTACCAGAGGGTTATAAAAACAAGTTCCAGGCTATTAACTCTAGTCGTTTTGGTACACACACCTTCCTCCAAAACTGGTAAAATCTGAAAAGCATCAAGTAAACAAAGAGGCCAGAATACCACCAGGATACTCCAGAGTATGTGTCCTGTTGCCAGAGAAGAAAACAAGTTTTTACACAATCTCACTCCATCTTCTTTCAGGATCAATTTCTCCTTTCTCAGTATTCTTTTTTTCATTCTGGTCAAAATTCTTGGTAATGCTTACAAAGTCTGTGGGTCAGGTGAACTTATTGCTTACTCAAGGCTGCATTCTGAAAGGGAAAAGGGACTTCCGGTCAAGATGGCTGCTGAGTAACAGCGCAGCACAATGTCTCCTTACCGACTCACTTAAAAAGTCAAGAATTTAGTTAGAAAAAGCGTGTTTGGTGTAGCTAGGAAAGAGAGGACCATCCCCCAAAACTGAAAGGCTGCCAGGGGGAGGCCAGAAATTCCAAAGGATCATCAAAAGCAGAGAAAAAAAAAAAAAAATCCCCGCGGCCCAGGAAGCCACCTCAGCCGGCTGCAAACATCTGGAGCTGCAGGCAGCTGAGGACGGAGGAAAGTTCATGGGGACCTGAACATCTGATGGAGCTGGGAGAGGACGGAGGACACAACAATGGAGAGGAGGCTGCGGGCGAGTCAGAAATCCTGAAATCACAACGGGAAGAGGAGGAAGGAAGCAGCCGACTTGGGGCGGTCCTGAGCTGCCAGCACACACAGACCACGACAGAAAAAGGTCCAGAAGCCAGAACCTCAGCCCGAGAGACAGTCAGAGGTAGCAGAACCATGGGGAAACATGGTAACAAATCTTATACAAAAAGACCTGACACCCCAGAAGATGATACCAGGGATACTGAAATTGCAGAATCCAAAGAAAAGGGCAAAAATATGGTAACTTCTGGGTCCAGATATTCAGTGAATTAAAGCAGGAATTAAAGCAGGAATAAAAGCAGGAAATAAGACAGCACAAGAGCTACACCAACACATAGCTAAGCAAAAAGCTAGCCTTGAAAAGCAATTAGAGGAGACCAAAGAAGAAACAGGGAAATGTGGTTACAAATCTCCTACAAAAAGACCTGACACCCCAGAAGATGATACCAGGGATTCCGAAATCGCAAAATCCAAAGAAGAAAAGGGTAAAAAGGATGGTAACTTCTGGGCCCAGAAAATCAGTGAATTAAAGCAGGAAATAAAAGAGACAGCCAAAGAGCTACACCAACACATAGCTAAGCAAAAAGCAAGCCTTGAAAAGCAACTAGAGGAGACCAGAGAAGAAATACACCAGGAGATAATGAAGGCAAAAGAAGAAATTAGAGAAGAACACAAAAGAGATATAGAAAAATTGAATGCAGATATTCAGGAAATAAAAAACACACAGGAAATAATAAGCAACTACTTTAAACAACGTCAGATTAGAATGTCAGGCCTAGAAAATAAAGTGACTGAGCTGCAACATACAGGCCACGAAGAACACAAAGTAAATAAAGAAAGCGAAACATTACAACGGCTGATAGATGATTCAAGGAGAAACAACCTCAGAGTTGTGGGAATCCAGGAGAAGACTGAGGACAAAACAAAAGGCTTAAAGGACATGTTTAATGAAATAATGGAAGAAAATTTCCCAAATCTAAGAAAAGAAATGAACATGGAACTATTGCAGACACATAGAACACCAAACAACTTTGATTGGAAGAGATCCTCACCACGACACATCATAATTAAAATTCTAGAAACCCAACACAAAGAGAAAATACTAAAAGCGGTGAGAGAAAAACAGAAGGTGACCTACAAAAATAAGCCTATCAGGATAACTGCAGACTTCCCAATCCAGACTTTAAAAGCCAGGAGATCATGGGGCAATGTCATCCAAACACTAAAAGAACATGAATGCCAACCAAGACTGCTATATCCAGCAAAATTATCTTTTAATTTAAAGGGAGAACTTAAAACTTTCCATGATATAGACAGCTTAAAGGAATTTGCAGCCACTGAGTCAGTATTGCAGAGAATACTTAAAGGAAAATTCGAAAGTGAAAGGGAGGCCAGCATCACCAATGACCCCAGAGGAAAAGCGACAACAGTTAGAGGAGAATGAGATGAGAAAAAAGTATGTTAGTATGTCAGTGAAATATGAGTAAATAAGTTACAAAAGTTTAAAAACTCTGAAATAACTAAATTTGCCTTTATATCTTTCACTTTAAGTGTGTGGTATAGATTTAAGCTCATTTAATGTAGCAATGTGATATAGTTTTAACTTTGTTTTATTGTAACAATTCACTTATTAGGTCCCCAATGAAAATTTATCCTAAGGAAACTGATTGATACAAAGATAACCCTGTGAATGTACAAATATGTACCCTCCAGTATTCAGCTAAGGCATTTGAAATTTAATTTTTTCTTCTTCTTTCCCAAATTTACTAGTCTATTGAACTACATGCTTGTAATTATTTTCTAATGTGAACTGGTGGGTAAGGCCAGGTTTAATAATAACAACAAAGATATAGCAAAATATCAGAAAAAAAAAACACCTTTTGGTAAATATCCCAATAAAGGGACCGGTTGGTTTCAGAGAAGAGGTATCAAGATTAACTACTGTGATCCATTAGAGGAATAGGAAGCTGAGGTAGAGTAGTGACTTAAGTGAAATGACTTAGGTGCAGAAGATTAATATGTTAAACACTGTATAGTTTCTCTGACTTGGAAAACCCAGACACAGACATTCTTTGGAATCACATGAAGTTATAGCCGGAGTCGGGGGAAGGGATAGGGAGGGGGTGGGAAAGTAGAAAATGGGAAGGGACTGTAAACTCGATATTATACATAGGTGTGTGAAACACCCAAATTCATTGTAAATACTATGTGTTACATTTGTATATTAATAAAAAATAGTGGGGGGAAAAAAAGAAAGTGAAAACGATTGGTGTCCCACATAGCACCACACTCTGCCTACACCTAAGATCTTTGAAGGAAGGTTCTACAGCCTCCCTGTGGTCAGGAATTTGAGAAGTCTTTGTCACATGCAGTAGTAGTTCCTGGAGTTCCTGTAATGAATACTCCCTGCATGAGATTTGGCATTTAATTCTTTGATTAGCTGCTCAAGGATTTTACAACTTTTAGGCTTTTCAGCTTCAATTTCAATTCAACTTTTTTGGTTTATATAAAACTTTGTTTTTGACATAAGACTTATTTCCTTCATTTTAGAAACTATAGCTCTAATTTGTTCTTTCTAAGGCTTAAAAATTTGTGGTGACGACAGCTCCTCATAGGCTCTAAGTTATCCCATAATAGAGGACAGAATAACTAGGTAATGTTTTTTTTTTTTCTCACTTAAAAACACACCCTAGTGTTCCTGGTTACCAAAATTATTTCCCCATGTTTGAAACTCTCTTTTAAGTCATTCTAAAGTATCAGGCACCACCAGCCTTTGACACTTGCTCACAGGTCATATTTATCAGCTTTGTAACACTCTATCGGGTTCCTTCTGACCCTCTGCTAATTGACCATATTCTTTTTGCTTTTATCTTTATTTTTATTTTTGATGAGAAGATGATGATCCAGTGCAGGTTATTTTTCTCTAGGAATAAAAACTGTGTAGTTTCCATTCATTTCATTGGAGTAGTATTTCATTCTAAATATCTCATTATGAGCATTTTGTCCAACCAATCCATTCATTAACAATGTTAGTCACTTTTTAAGTAACTACCCAAAGGACTTGGGTAAGAATTTTGGGTATACTTTCATCGATATACTAGCAATACTCTTCTTATAAGAATAAGTAATGCATACATTAAATGAAGATGTAAAGGCAGGATTATTCTGGAAAATTAGGACAATTTTGATTCCCTCCCACAGTTTTCTATTACAAGAAGCAGTTATTCAAGGCATATATATCTTTAAGAAGATTGTGTCAAAATACACACAAAACTTATCCTTTCACCAGTTTTTGAGAGTATAATTCAGTGGTATTAAGTGCACTCACCTCCTTATGCAACCATCACCACCACTCATCTGCAGGGCCTTTTCGTCATCCCAAACTGAAACCCTTACTGTATGAGACAATAGATACCTGCCTCCCTCTCCCCATCCTCCGGCCCTGGAAGCACCACTGTACAAAAAGTACATCTTTTAACCTCTGACCTGAAAGTGTTGCTACTTATTTGAAAAGATGAAGAGTAACACAGGCTTGAGGCCCACAGCTTTAATCCCTGTCAGTGAGGGAGGGGGACACTTTGAAGTGAGAGAAAAGCCATCATGGAAAATCACATGAGTGTTTGGGGGCAGGGTGAAGATTTGCCTGAGGGAGAAAGGTAAAAACAGCTTATTGTTAATGGTGCTATGCCGGAAAGCAGTCACAGGGACCAGGGCTGTTTACAAAGGCCAGACCTGACAGGAGGTCCTCCTCTACCCTCAGATCCTAAGCAGCGGGCACAGCGGTCCTTGGCTCCCTGGACATCTCCATTGTGGTGATGACACCATTGCAAGACGCAGCAGAACAGACTGGGTGTGCTCCACTTGCTGGGAAGAGAGGTAGACACGTTTGCTATGTGAGGCTGAGGCAAATGGGACAATGGGAGGGGGAGCTGGGCCACTGGAGCTGGGGCTCTTGCTCCCAGAGGAAGACAAGTGACCAGGCGGGAAATGAACAGCAAGATGTAAACGAGAAAGTGAGATGAATGGAGGGCAAGTCCAGTTGTGCTCACCCTTGGTGGGCTACCGAAGATGGTGGGCCCAGAGGCTGCAGAAACTCACTCACAGAGGGAAATTAGTCCGACATTGTTTAAATACAATAAACTAAGAAAAATCTCTCACCATTAGAATGAACTTCAGGGCTTTGTTTAAGTAAGTGAAGGCAGCCTTAAATAACCACTAATAACAACTTCTACTTCGGTGTTGGCTTCAAAGTTTGAACTTTTGTCACCGTTACGGAAGAGTTGGAGGGCACACGATCAGAAGGGACCACACTGCTAACTGGAAAAGTGAACGTAAGCAACATTTAGAACTAAGATGTGGAAGCCAGACTGAGCTAACGAAACGGTAGAATCTGATTTGTTTTGTTAAAAAACGCTGGCAGAGGAAGATGAGAGAAAGTGTGAAAACACCGCTGTCGGCCCTGTCTTCCCCACTTGCTTCCCAGGTGGTTGAACTGTATTTTAATTTGTTTATTTCTTTTGCTTCCAGAAGTCGACCTTGACAGTAGGGCTACACCTGAGATGGGGAAACAGGAATAAGAGAAAAGGATGGGAAACAAGCCCAGGGGAAGAAGGACACCACACAAGGTTAAGAGAAGTGCTAATATGAAATCGTTTAACATAGTGACTGCTCTTATAACTTACTTGGACTATTTTAGTAAGACCAGGCTCTTACGTAAAACTTCCTAAGGATTTCCCTGCAAGAATCCAATTGAAATGTGCAAGGAATTCTCGATTGGGAAACATATTCACCCTTGACCTTCCCCCAGAAAGCTTAGAAAACGAGAGGTGGGAGCAGGGGTAGATAAGCTGAATCATGCCTGCCAAAATCTTTTTTCCAGTGTGTTGACACAGTTGTAGGGATACTCTTGATGTCGGGAAGCTGACGTTTTTCAAATACTGTATCCTAAAGTTACTCCTCAACCAGAAAAAGAAGCACGAAACCATCACACACAGATACTAAAAACCCAACTCCAGTATCCAGCAAGGAGTAGCATCTCTCTAGGCCAAGGTGGTTTGGACTCAATTCTCCATGGCAGCCAGGGAAAAACTTTTTCAGGCCCAAATTTTCAGGGAGTTCCAAAAGAGTGTGAAAGAATAACCCCCCGGAAACCCTACGGATCCAAATCAAAGCCTGAAATCTCTGAGCTGGCCATTCCAAGTCCTTTGGCAGAAAACACTGCTCAAGGCAAATGCAGAAATACCTGATAGACTTAATAATATTGCTTCCTATGGGCGGATTAATAACGGTATGTATAGCCAAATGTTTCTTTCAAAATCTAAGAAGGAAAAAGAAGGAGGAAAGCAAGGCGCCAAGTTAGTGGGTAAATGAGTAAGTCACCTACTAGGTCACCACAGGCTCATAGGACAGTATTTTATACCATTCGGAGTATCTACATTTCAAACAGGGAACTCATATCTAATAGAGAAAAAGAGAAAAAAAACATATTTGGTAGAGAAAATTTGGGTTAATGCCACATTCTTTAAAAATTCAGTATATATGTATATATATATATATATATATATATATATATATATATATATATATGCAAAAGAAAGTATGGGGAGAGAAAAAACTGAATCACTGAATCTGACCGTCAGCTCAGCAGTAAGGATCTTGCCGTTATTACCAATGTACAAAGATTAGAAATATTAATGAAGAGCATTAGACTGTAGAATCAAGTTTTCTCCTAGTATCCTCTTTCCCGAAGCAAGCAATATGCAACAGTTGTAAGGGCAAGCTTTTTAAAATTGTTGCTTAATTATTTCTGGGCTTTTGAATTCAAAAGATAGAACTCATTTTTAAAAGTATGTTAAAAATCTCTTTTAACAAGTCCCTACTCAGTTACTGATTTTTTTCCTGCCTTGTGCATTTTGAAGCTTTCTTTATAATTTTCATCCTTAAATTTTCTTTCACAGAAGATATTCTTTCAAAAAAAGGAAAAACAGATTGTTTAATTCTCCAAGTTCTATGAGTACAGTGGCTTTCAAGTGTTTAGAGTTACCTCATCTTTCTATTCATTTTTACAGAACTTTTGTAGCTAAAGGCCTGGCCTTGGGCTGTGAGGAGGAGACAGGGAGCCATGGCCGCCAGGTTTGGCCATCCCCCTCCAGGTATTCTGTCCTCTGGGGTGTACTTACTACACTCCCGCAGCTTCTCTCTCGGTCGAGCCTTTGCTCACACAAGTTCTGCACTGCGAAAGCCATACTAAAGCTGACCTGTTCTCACACCCAGCAGAAGCACCTCCCCAGGCACCCTCTTCCAGGAAAGGGGCCGCTGCTCCCTGCACCTCTCCTAGAGGCGCCCTGTTGACTAACACCACCGCCCCCACCACCACACACCCCAGTTCATCACACTTTATTTCATCTCTGCCTTAGTGGGTGAAGAATTTAAGGACTCCAGATGGCATGGGAAACATTTAGTACTCACTGCAGAAAGCCCCAGGTCCAGAGAAGTACATGGAAGAGAGACGCTGGCCCTTGCATGCTAGACTGACAGAGAGGAGGGAGGAGGAACTGAGCCTGCCTGCCCTGTGGCTGGTCCTACCATGGGTACACTGTGGCTAACCACAGGCAGGAGCTCAACTGGACTCATCCAACGCAATTTTCAGTGCCACTTTGAATTTCTATGACAGAAGGCTTTAATCTGGAAACATTCCTCAAGGCAACTGCAGGAATACCTGATAGATCTAATAATATTGCTTCCTATGGGTAGATTAATAAAGCTATGTGTAGCCAAATGCACCCTACTAGTGCAATGTTCCACCAGTAGGGGCAGAGCGTCTCCACAAGGTGGGAGAGGGTGGGGGGAGACATTTCCCTTTTTTAAAGAGGAAAAAATGGGTGTTTCCTGGCCCCAAAAGGGTAAATGACTTGGCCAAATCATGGGCAGTGAGAAGGCAGGCCAGGGATTCAGACAACCGGCACTATGCTGTTTTAGCAGATCTGGTTTCTAAAAGGTAAAGTTTTCTCCCAGAATTAAAGAAATCAAGATTCCACTTCCCGACGTGTATTTGGTGACAAAGGTCATGATAAAATATGACCAGCATGCTGTGTTCTGCTGATCCAATTAAGATATCAGCTTTGGCTTCTCATTAGAGTTTTATACTGTCCTGAGATAATTATTAAAATTTGTAGTATTGCAATTCGTTTGGTTGTACAGATTTGACCTAGGGAGCAGGGAGAGTTAATGAACGAAGCTTGCAGGTGCCAGGGTGATGCAGAAGGAAGCTCACTTGCACAACAAGGGCCAGAGAAGCACTGCTTTTCTCTTCACAAATTGTGTTCCATGAGGCCCGAAGGTGCTAACAAGCCCTTGTTATCTCCGTAGGTCTAATGATTCGTTTTTGGCCTTCTGGAGGGAAGAGGCAGGATGCACATTAACCGACTCAGTAATGAGCCAATTCATACTTGTGGTTGATAAACACACTCCCAACTACCCAGTACCTTGCCCAAGGGCACTTCAGATAATCTGCAGGTATCCCAATCACCATCCCAAGGGATGAGGGTTACCAGGCAGGCCTGGGAAACTTAGGCTAGGAAGCTTATTTTTAAAGATAAGGCAGTAACTCCTCTCTTCCGTTAAGTAACATGCTTTGTTGAGTCTCATTCTCTTTACAGTTCATTGGCACAGGGCCTGGCATTGAGAAGGCAAATTCTAGGAAGGCTGAAAGCGGCCCATAGTACACAGGATTGTCATGCACTCCAGAACAAGGCAGCAGCGGGAAGGCTCAGAGAAGTGCCCCTGGGTGCCCCACAGCCAGCCTCCTGAGACACATGGCCCACAGGTGCTGTGAGATCAGTACCAAGCAGGAGGTGGTACAGGCTGGCTCAGGATGGAGCACTCCAGAGTCTCTGTGGATCAATGAGGTACTGTTCTTGCCACACTAAAATGAGGGGGTGCTATCAGCTGACTGCCCAGAGGCCTAGGCTGCTCAGATCCGTCCCACTGACAGACACCAAGTATGTGTGCAAGCTGGACTCTCCCAGCAGCGACAGCAAAGAGTCCAAGGCATACTTATTTTGGAGTGAGGCACGCTGATAGTAAAACAGTTATAACAGGGTGCGAAAAAAAAAAATGCTGAGGACTTGAAGTTAGCACTTTAAATAATGGAAAGTTCAATGACTGAATATGAACGTAAAAATCTCCATTACTATCAGAAGGCCACAGCCGCTGAAGAAACAGAATTCTAAAATACTCCACCACTGTCAAAAGTGCAAGGCATAGAATAATCAAGCAGAGAAAAGAAAGAGAGGTTGGTGCTAGTTCATTGGAGCCTATAAAATATGCATTGCTCCACCACTGGCCTACTCCCAGAGTCCTGTACAGGTTCAAACTGTACAAACACGTGCAATGCAATATTTATGCTAAAATACCCACTTCTTGACTTGGTTTTTCACTAGCAAGCCTCTTCTGTTTTTTGTTTGCTTGTTTTAAAATGGTCAGATTAAAATCTTCCCACTAATAATAATTCCAAGTTTTCATAATATTTTACATGGTATTCTGGCAAGGAATGAAGTTTCTGTCCAAATATTTCAAATTTTTGTTCCTCTACAGCAAAACATAAATGGGCTCCAAATGTCTTTTCAAGGGTAATTGCACTATCATGTAAGTAAAGGTAGATTTAAAAAGTAATTCTTCATTAGGAGGAAACTAAAGATTAAAAAGAAACAAAAGCACCATTAAACTGGAAAGTGTCTTACCTTGAGAAATTGAGGAAATGAACATGTCGAGTGAATAAATAGGGCTGCTCAGCAGTACTTATATTTTTAATCAGTTCCATCTATTAAAAAAAGTACAAAATTAGCATATATAGAATCTCATTTACCAGCCCATATTAAAATAAGATTATCTACCCAACTCCTTTCATCCTCAATGATTTCTTCTGAATCGGGGCCAAACAGCTGGGCTTTGTGCAATATTTATGAACTTTTACATAAGATTCCTTAGTGAATAAAATAGGGCTTTCCAAATTTATAGCGCTGCATTTAATTTAGTTGATTGCTACAATGAAAACAATGTGACAGACTCTAATTTCAACTGGAGAAAGGAGTGTGTTTGCTGTACTGAGGAACAAGCAGAAGAAGGCTTTAACCCCCTTCTATAAAGTCACATCAAGCAATCATTTTCTTATATATATATGTAATGACCATTATCTCATAGATAGTGGGATTATCAGATTTATGGATTTTTTAAAACTAGTGCTGCAGGCTTTGCAAATGGGAATAAAACAAGCACTCTAATTATTTTTCTATTTGATTATAAAAATTTATAAGGAAAATGTTTCACGGGAAACACACAAGCCTCCAACTGTCTTGGTTTTTGGTGGGTGGTCATCTGAATTATTTATTTGCAGTTATCAGCGAGGCAAAAAGCAGTTTATACTCATGTAAACTAACTTTTATGGTCTTCTGGAACATGTCATGATACAGAAAATGTTAGTGAAATCTGTTAGAAATTCCAAGCATTCTTAGGACTCCGTGACTTCCTGAATTCCACTTACCCCGTAAGTTCTAATTGGCCCCATCAAACCGGACATGGGAAATGTTTAAAAAGCCTACTGAAGATTGTTACTGCAGAGGAACATCAGACACACAGTATTTCTTGTTTTATGAACTAGCTCAAGTTGAAAATTGGGAATACAAGCAGTCATTCACATGTGAAGCACAGTAGCAAGAACAACAATAAATTAAGAGTCTGGACTTCCAGGTTTGTCTTGAGCACGACAGAAACTTTGGACTATTTTTGCCTGCATGTCTGACACATGCATGCTTGCTTCGTTAATATTTGTTCAGTGAATTAACTGATTAGTCCATGCTTTATAGAGTGATACTCCAGGAGTACGCTGTCTACACTCTCTATTAATTATCCACGTGGACAATAATTGTTTGAAGAAATAAAATTGAATTTTAAAAGCAAAGACTTGCAGTTCCTAAGGCTTGGGATTTGTTAGTCAGGGGCAGGTGGTAGTGAATATCCATTTGCCTTCCCCAGGTTTTAGCGTAAAAGGATATCCAGTCCCGCATCTTTATCCCCATTTGTCCTTCACATACCCCCTTCATGTACTTGTTTCTATATAAAACTTCCTTTTGGGTGCATTGTTAATTTTGAATTTTCATGGATTGACCAAAATATTACTGATTTGGGAGTACAACCAGAGGTCATCCATCTCTGAGGAGGTCTGCTTAGAAAAATAACTCTTGCCTCTGTGCATGCTTTTATAAATGTCATTCATATTTTTATCTCTAGATTATTCTTATTCAGATACTTCTGTGTAAATATGACTGATATGAGGAAGCCCCTTATTATTACAGAAGAAAACCTAAAGAACAGGTGAGGAGAAATATATCTTTTCTTAAAACATATTCAACATTATGCTACATCCTCTAAAAACACATGTCACTATGTTACATTTAATGGAAGAACAGTAATGGTGAGACTTTTGAGAACAGTGTCATAATAGTTATAAAACTGTCTATTTCATAAGGAAAAATGAATTAGCAATGACAGTGGAGTACTGCTTCTGGACGTATCTTTAAACACAGACTAAATGTGCTAATGCACATGCTTAGTGTGTTAATACAGTGAGAACAGAGTACATTTCCTTCTCATACAGTTCATTGCTGTGCATGAAACAGTGAAATCTCTCATGATGTACCATAGGCCCAGTTAAAGCATCATGTTCAACATGTCCTTTTATCTTCACAAATGCTGAGACCTGACTCATTTTTAGTAATAAGCAATGGTCATGTGAACTCCTGTGGCCCAGCCTTGCAGTCTTCCACCTGGTCCTCCTGTGGTTATCCAAAGGCTGCCTTTCCTCTCGCCTTGATCTTATTTGTGTGGGTGGTATCATGGCAGCAAGGGCACTGCCTATGAATAAAATCACTGAAGCCTACCACTCCTATACCCAATTCACACAGGATCACTCCCACCCTTTGCTCTAAGGTCTCCCTCATTATTCATTCATCATTTATTGAGCATTTATTAAGCATTACACATAAATGCATGGAAAAGATGAGTAGAAAAACCAAGATAGAAGACAGTGGAATAGTCCTAATGGTTTTCCACATCTCCCATGGCCAGCCCACACTTGGGTCATCTTTACTCTTTGCCCAGCATAGTCTGATTCTGGTTAATGGCACCCTCACGTTCTCTCTTTGTTTTGTGTCTTTCCTGCCTTCCCATTCAATCTCTTGCTGAGTCATGTTAATTCTACCTATGCTGTCTCTCTCACCAGGCTCTCAAGGTCATGTGTGCTATGGACAGCTAAACTAGACCCTTCCTTGCCCCTTGTGCACACCAAAGCCCAACAAATCCACATCCAACTTTGCTCTTCTAGGACGTTCTTCCATTTCACTCTGCATGTTCTAATCCTAACCACTTTTTCTTTGTGGTTAAAATGCTTCTTTCCTCCATATAGCCTTCCTCAATCTCCCCTTTCATTCACCATTCACTGATAACTAATTCTGTGCCAGGTGAGATACTGCTTGGGGATGCATCCATGGAGAGAAAAGACTTAGCACATGCTATCAGGAAATTCAGAGTCTGATGACTGAGGCAGACTCGTGGGCTGGTAATATCACATCATAGAAGTCATGAAAGTGGGACATCTGTCCCTACTATGGCTGGAGGGAGAATGCTTCTCCAAGCAAGTGTTCTAAGTGGTGCAGAAGGACTCACAGGAGTTAGTCAATAGAGAAAGGGATTTGAGGTATCACCGACAGAGTAAGCAGCAAAGGACAGGATAACACATGAAATAGCATGAACACTAAGAAGCTGCAAGAGTTCAGTGTGCCAGAGGCTGGGGAGAGTTTGGAGGACAGTTTAGACAGGAGCTGGGTAACTGACAGCACTGCGGGTCACACATGAATTTTGACATGTATCCTATCAGTAACAGACAGTCAAAAATTTTTTATTTTGTTTTTTCCAGATCTGTGGTCAGGGTGAAGTATATGAAGAAGAAAGATAAGGATTAGAGACAGGGGTAAGGTGTATCTCTGTGGCAGAGCGTCTGCCTGAAATGCTGGAGTCCCTGATCCCAACCCCAGCACAAAAAAACTTTTTTGACACCAAAGACCAGTTTAGTTGAAGAGCATTCTCCCAAGGATGTGTGTGTGTGTGTACTTGTTCTGCAGTAGGTTGTTGGATGACAGCTTGGAAATGGTGAGAAGCAGCGGGAGGGTAGAAGGAAGCAAAGTTCCACCTCCTGTCAATCAGCAGTGGCATTAGAACCTGATAGAATCATACTGAAAGAAGGCGGAGCTTCACTTTCCTCTCACCTCCTGCTCAGCATTCATCTGTCCCAGAACCCTGGTCCTTCCAAGGCCATGTACCTGTAGGGGTCTGGGTGGAGGAACCATGAGCTGATTCAGTGATTCAGTGTACCTGAAGAGAGATGGGCAGGTTCAGGAAGGGGTAAGGCAGCAGATAACTGATCTGGTGGTCGCTATGTGGTAAAAGGCAAGGACAGGGGTCCAGAAACCATCCTTCCCAGAGGCCCGGCTAGGATAATAAGCACATGGCAGTATGTATTTGTGAGCATAGAGGATGCTGCTGGAGGAACAGATTTGGCTGCAAAAGTAAGGGCAAATGAGCTTGCTCTTGAATATCTCTGGCTGGAAATGACCCAGCCTTCATGGACCTTCCAAAACACTTGGTCTGAGAATATTTCAGGATGTGCACTTTTTATGTTTTACTGTAAAAATGTAGCTTTGACCTGGATGCTAAGCTCCCCAAGGGCTGAGGCCAGGCTTACTCACCCCTTAAAAAAGTATGGCCCAGGTATATGGACAGAATATGAGCCTATGAATGTTTATGGAATGGAGATACTTCCTTTAGAAATGATTTTTTTTTTTTGGTTGTGCACACCTGCTATCCTAGCACACTGGCAGGCTAAGGCAGAAAGGTCACAAGTTCAAGCCCGGGCTTGGGCAACTTAGCAACCCAGGGAGAACCTGTCTCAAAAAAAAAAAGTAAATAAAAGAAAGAAAGTGATCTGGGAATGCAGCTCAGTATGAAGGCCCTGGATTTCATCCCCAATACTGGAATATGAAAGCTTTTTCGGACTCAAGAAATATAGAGCTAACAGAAGATAGAACCGCCTGCCATTCAGGCAAGGAATTCAGCCCCTTCTGGGGCAGATGGCTCTGTCTGTCATCCTGGAGTCATGTGGAACTCACAGAATTACAAATTATAAATTCCAAGATGTAGCAACATCAAGCAGCCCCCATTTTCTAAGAGCTTTGTGGGAGCTACACACTGTACCAGGGAGCTCTTCAACTTAATCCTCACAAGGACTTTATGAGTTAAATGTTATTCATACTTTGCACGATAAGAAACAGAGGTGCAGAAAGGCTATAGGTTGCTTAAAGTCTTACTGACACTAAAAGGTGGGGGGGGGGGGGGCAGGATTCAAATCCTAGTCTGGCAAATCCCCAAACCCTGTTCTTTTTCATTCAGCTGCGACTTGCTCCTCATCCCCTCATCCCATTATTTGACCTATCCATAACTGTTTAAAATGGAGGAAAGGGGTCAGTTAGCATTGTAAGTGTGGAGAATAGAGAGGGTTTATGGTATATAAAGTCTCTATATTGCATGAGATGTGCTGAAAAATCGGAAGAAGGAAAATATTAAGAAATACAAAGTAATGAAATAACAGAGAAATCTTTTCTAAAAATTCTTGAGAGGGAGAATAGTATAATAACAACAGAAGTGAATTTTAAACTTTTAAAAATCAGGCAAGAAAAAAAATAAAAATAAAGATCAGGCAAGTGGGGGCTGAAGGCATAGATCAGCAATTAAGAGTGCTTGCTTGGCAAGTGCGGGGCCCTGGGTTGGATTTCCCAGCACCGATGGGCTAGATGTGGTGGCACATGACATCCTACAGAAAATAAATGAATAAAGAGCATATAAAGGCTTGCACCACTGGGCCTGGTTCAAAACAAACCAACCAACCCCAGGAAAGCATGTAATAGGCACTACCTAAAGGAAGAAGTACTTGAGAATGAGATGGAATTGAGGTTAAAAAAAAAAAAAGGCAAGAATGAAACAGGTTTCCAATACATAGGATACACCAGGAAGTAGTGTGTAGTCATTACCTTTCAATCTAACTGGCTGGGTTGGTAACGCAGAAAATCGTTATCTACAGTCCTACAAACAACGAAAGATTTTACTCCTGACGTCCGGAGGAAATGCTTGCCAGCCATATGAGTATCCGATCCTACCATGGTCTGAGAGTTCTGTCACGCCTGAGCAACCACAAGCCTGTAATTTTGTAAAGCATCTTCAATGAAAGAAAGGGCATGTGTTTACCACATCAAAGCAAAGGCAAGAGTAGCTCAGAGACCTGATGGTCCTTGAACCTCAGAGGCTGGCAGCTCAGGTTACCTGTCCTTTTCCTACAGCACAAGGAAGCCGTCCTAGGAGGCAGGAGGCTCTCCAAGCCCAACAGCTCGGTGCTCCGCACCAGCGCACAACACGTGCCTGCTGTGAAGAAGGGAGCCCACTGGGGGGAGCAGCCACGCGAGCAAGGTAAAGGGGCTGAGCCCGAAAATTGCACACAATCAATTTCACTGACAAAACTAACCGAAAGAAAGGAAACCATTTTTTTCCAGGCCTTGTTGCTTTTATCTTTAACCTTCACTTTCTTTTCACCAATCTTTCATTGGAAGACTCAGTTTTTTGCCAATGAGGCTACAAAATTAAGCTCCTGTTTCACAGTGCTGGGCGAGCTGTAACAATTCCTGTGGCACGGGGTTGATCTTTCGGTTTGATTGCAAAGTCCTCTGGAGCATCTCTCACGCCAGTGGGCATCCTCTTTCCTCCTGCAGGGTCGAGACGTTCTGGAGGTCATTCTGAAAAAGGCTTTTGTGTTCCCGACAGAAGTGTTCTGGCGCATAGGGAGACAGTACTTAATAAAACTTCAGGGAGATATGATGTCTTCTGAGATTTGATTCTCAGGTGACAGAAAAAATTTCGTGGCTTAGTGAGGAGCTACTTCAATAAAAGAAAAACTTTCTAATTATGAGAGTCTTTCATGCAATAGTTCCTCATAAGAGTTGTGCATAAAAATCTTTTCAGGAGTATTCACCTTCAGAGATAAAAATTTCTGGGTTCTGCTCTTATCTGCAGAATTGGAAAAAGGGTGATAAAGTTTCCCAGCAGATTTTGGTGCTCACTGATGTTAAGAACCATTTCTTACTGGATTCCCCACTGAATACTACTAAATAAAGTTCCACCTCTTCAACTTAGCACTCAAAGTTCTCCAAGACTTGATCCTATTTTTCTTACTAGCTTTATTCTTCCACATTGCTCTTGATGCATGTTGTATTTTTCTCAGTTTCTTGTATACACATATTCCTCCCTATACACTGTAGTGATTGCACTTTGCCAATAACTTTACAAAGGGTTAGAAGTCATGTGCAAAACATCGAGTACAGTCTGTTGCTCAATATTCGACATTCATAGTAGGTCCTCAGTAAATATTCATCAAAACAAAGGAATAGACAATGCAGAAGTTTACTTCAAGGATGAGCAAGTGAACCTTCCCATCAAACACAGGCCAGAAGACCACGCCTCGGGGAAGCTTTAGAGGAATCTCTGTGCCTCTTGAAACCTTTGCCAAATTGAACACCGTTTCTTTAGGTAAGAAAGTTTTATTTTTTTAAAGTCTTGTAGCTTTATATTCATAGTTCAGAACTGGAACTTTCAGCGAACAAGCAATGAGAGAGAGAGAGAGAGAGAGAGAGAGAGAGAGAGAGAGAGAGAGAGAGAGAGATTTAAAGTATTGTAGAGAATACTGTGCTATACTGTTTTTGACCAAGAGCTTAAAGCAATCTACCCCATATGGGCACATGGTTGCTGTTTCTGGTACTTCTCAAGGGTTAGATAATTTGAACAGCTGTTTGGACAGAGTCAGAGCAAATGTGAAATTAATGGTGAAACAGTAGCCTTTACTGGAGTGACTGATGGAAAGAGCAAGACCAGTCCAGTATTCCCCAACTATGAATTGCAAATTCTATGGGATGTGAAGAACAGTCACATTTTAATGAGTCTCTTGCCTAGCAAAGATTGAGAAATACTAGGTTAAAGCCAGTAATATAGCATTTTTATAATATTGTTTTTGATTCTCAGAGTCTGTAAAATGTTTGTAATTACTATGAATCTCCTGGAGGGAGACAAGGCATGCAACATTTCCCAAATTTATAGAAGCCCAACGTTTTCCTTTATTCCTTATCTTAGGGGCTGAGATGCCCAGGAACGCACTTAGGGAAATGCTGACATGAGGACCTTACAGGGCTTCTTCACCCTGGCTGCAGCACAAAATCTCCTGTGGCATTTCATTTAAGAAAAAAAATAAAAAATAGAAAAAAAGTTTCCTGGACTGCTCCCCAGAATCTCCAGCAGAAAGGCCATTGAAACTCTAGGTTTTCAAAATCTCTGCTGGAGATTTTGCTATACAAACACAGCAGAAAACTACCACATTATGAGAATGGTTTTTGCGTTCAAGTCCACATAATTACTCTATTATTTTGGGCAAGTGACTTCATTGGGTTGTCTTAGTTTTCTCATCCATAATTTTTTTTTTGGGGGGGGGGCCCAAAGGAGTCAAATGCAGTGATCAAGTAAAACAATTAAAATATGGTCAATATTGTTCCTAGTTTGTAATTCTCAGGAACTTCAATAAAATACCAATAGTGAAGTTATTTGCTTTCTCAATGATTAGGCTTCCATGCCAACATTTTTTGCTCATCTCCAGTAAGAATGAAGCAACTGTGGATTCCTTTGTCTGTGATATGCCTGTAGCACTTTTACCTTCGCATCAGACCCCTAGCAAAGTAGGTTATACATATTTTTGGCAATCACACCCCACGTCTCTTTTAGAATAAAGTTTGTATCTTTTGAACGATACATAATCTTGACTTTCCCAGAGATCTTCTAAGCGAGCCCAAGAAACTAAAATCTGGGTTGAAGGCATAAATAAAATGGTATCATCATGGATTTACATTACATGCCATACAGAAGTTCAACAATTGGCCAGTAGTGGTTTGAGCACTTCTGTTGAGGGGGAGTTACTCAGAATATAAACTTCAAAGGTGTTTCTATTCCTATAAGAACAGATGCAATGGGATTTTTATAGGTATCCTAGCATTTGGCGTCTTCATGCTTTCTCTCCCTCCCAATAATCCCTTCACCGTCTCATTCCATTAAATAAGATTTTTAGCATTTAGTACCGGAGTGTGCGTGCGTGAGACACAACTACCCTCCAGGGAGAAATGTATGTGTGAATTTGACTCTGGCACAGAGAAGTGCCTGTGTGTGAATCAAACCATATAGATAAATCCAGTCTTAATACTACTCAGAGTTCATTCGTAAGTCAGTAGTTTGGAACTTGAAACACATTTCGTCATAAAATAAATGTTCCGCACAGTGGACAGAGGCGCAGGCCAGCCCACGGAGACTGCTTAACTCCTACTCTACTTCTGTACCTGAAGCAGAATTGTTAGTTTTTTTTTTTTTTAAAAAAGGAACAATGTTTCCATGTGAACAAATTCACAAATTTTCAAAGTTCTGTTTAAGGGTGAGAACCACTGACTATTGTTTAAGGGTGAGAACCACTGACTATAAAATTTTAACTAGTCTCCTAAATCGCTTCTCCCTTATTTCTTTAATGCATCACCAAGAAGAACTACTCATACCACTAATTATTTCTTGAATATATTAATCTAAAATAATATTTTCTCTACTTATTTCTGTACTTTGAAACTTTAGTAAAAGGAATACATGGAAAAAGAACAAACTGCTCTAAACATTACTGACTTTGGACTTGGTTTCTTGTCACACTGTTTCCTGGCCGCTTGCCTTGCATGCCAACGCCAGATACACTGACAGGGAGAGGCAACAGTCACTGTTGTGATGTTTGTTTTTGCATCAAAACTGTGTTTTTGCTTTTTTTTCTACCTTGTCTTTACTTTTGCCTTAGGTTTCAAAAGTTGCCGTACAATTTCATAAGCATCTATGATAACCAAGTAATAAAATATATTCTAGGTTATACAGACTACAGGAATCCGAAATGTTTTAACTACACAGTATACAAATGATGCTAGAAGCTGTATAAATATATCACAGATCGCAGGGCTGGAAAGAGGATAAAAAAGATTATCTAGCCTGTTCCGTGGCTTCTCGACAAGCCAAGCATTCCAAACAGATGACAGCTAATGTATATTTTACAGAAGAATGACTTTGCCTTTAACCCTTTCAGAATCTAACAACCTATATACCACTAGTAAATTACTGTTAATTTTTAACTGAATCATTCCATTCACAATTACAACTGTAACTTGTATGTATCTGAGAGAGAGAGAGAGAGAGAGAGAGAGAGAGAGAGAGAGAGAGACTAGAGGATGAACCCAGGGCCTTCCTATTGAGCTATATCTGTAGTCTATATTTTATTTTTCTTCTTGAGTCAAGGTCTTACTAAGTTGCTAAGTTGCTCAAGCTGAGCTTGAACTTGCAATCCTTTTGCCTCAGCCTCTCAGAGTTCTGGGATTTATAGGCCTGCATCACCAGGCTTGGCTGCTCTCTTATGTTTAAAACAGAAAAAAAAAGCAGGTTTGTCGGTGTAAAATCAAAACAGCACAGTTAAATATTATATCTTGTGTTCTCTTCTCTGGGATATTCTTGAACACCTCACTGTCTAACCCTTCAGTTACCTTTATTTTGGACTCTGTGGGTCTTGCAGTCTCTTTACCAGGGAGAACTAATATCTAGCAACTGTGTCTTATGAGGTGTCTGAAAATTGAGCACAGTATTCACACAGGGATTTTTAAGTATCATCTGGTTAGTAGACTGCGATCCAGAAGTAAACCAAATTTAATGATCATAATAAAATTATAGTAGCATAGGCTATTTATTTATAGGTATTTTCTTTCGAGTAGTTAAAAAGGCATTACCACTCTAAGCATATTAGCTTTTCAATCAGCTAAGAACACCAAAGGGACTCTATCCTTGTTAACGTTATGCATAAAATATGTTATCTTCAAATGTTATTAGCTATATTTTTTTTCAAATGAATTGAAGCAAAGTACAACTTTGCAAAGAGGAAAGTCGACTTACTTGTTCATTTTTCGTAAGCCTGGTTTTGTTGTGAATGTCTGATGTGACCAGATTGAATCCATGCTTCTCTGACAAGATTCTCAGAAGCAAGACCACGGTGCGACTCCCACACTTGCCGACCCTGTTGTATACCACCTGGCTGGGGAAGGGAAGGACCTGTGAGAACAAGAGGACAAGCATGAGGCTCTGAGGTTCTAACACGTGTGATCCTTCTTCCAACTTCAGAACAAGAAGTATTCATCTTCACGGTAAAATCTGAGAGAGTCGTGCATGTACACTGATCTAGACTTAATATGAGACAAATTTCATGCAGTCTATAAGATTGATCATGAAGCTGCTTTTGTGTCTTGAAAAGAACAACATATGTAAATATGTGCTTTCATAAATACATTTTGGCAAATCATATTTTATTAGAAAATATTTGTAGAATGATCAAGAAAAATATTGTGATGTTAAAGAAAGATACAACTCATGTATTAAAATTCAGCCTTATAAAGTATAAAAAAAAATAAGCTACCAAATCACCATTATCCTCTAACTCCAGGACATTGTCACCACCACCAAAAGACCTCCTGCATCTGTTAATAATCACTTCCCACTCTCCCTAACTACTCCAGGCTCTGGAAATCATATGCCATCTTCCTGTGTCATGGTTTTACCAATAGGATTCTAGATGATCATATAAACAAAGCTGTAAAACATGGACACATGTTTCAGTTCTCCTGTTCATATACCTAGGAGTGAAACTGCTGGATCTACAGCAACCAATGTTTAATTTTTTTTTGAGAAACTGCCAAAAACTGTTTTTAATACAGCTGCACTATTTTATATTCCCATCAGTAATATATGAGAGTTCCAATTTCTCCACATCCTTGCCAACATTTGTTATTGCCTGTTTTTCTGTTTTTCCTTTTTATTATAGATACCCTAGTGGGTGCGATGTGGTAATTACTGTGGTTTTGATTTGCATTTCCCCAACGACAAATGAAGTTGAGCATCTTTTCATGTGTTTGTTGGATATTATTATATTTTCTTTGGAGAGATGTGTATTTAAGTCATTTGCCCATTTTAAATATTGGGTTGGCTTTTTGTTGCTACATTTTCAGAGTTTTATATAGACATATATTCTGAATTTCCAAATAAATGATTTGGAAATACTTTTTACCATTTTCTGGATTGTCTTTTCACTTTCTTTTCTAGTCGTGTCCTTAGAAGCACTCAAGTTTTTAATTTCAATAGGATACAAATTAACTACTTTTCCTTTGATTGCTTTGCTTGGTATCACATCTAAGAAATCATTGCCTAATTCAAAATCACAAAAAACAAATACTTATGTTTTGTTCTCAGAGTTTTAGTTCTGACATTCAAGGCCTTTAATATATTTTGAACTAATTTTGTATAAGGTGTGAGATGTTAGTCTAACTTCATTCTGTTGCATGTAGCTGTTGAAATGATTATTCTTTCTCTGTTTAACTGTTTGGCAACCCTTTTGGTAATCCACTAACCACAAATGTATGGCCTTATCTCTGGATTCTCAATTATATTGCATTAGTTTATAGGTTTATCCTTAAGCCAGTACTACAGTCTTGATTGTGCCAATTTTATTTTAAGTCTGGAAATTAGGAAAAGTGAGTCCTTCCAACTTTGCTGTTGATTGTCTGGATATTTTGGGGGTATTTTGGGTCCCTTGGAGTTCTATAGAAAATTAAGGATCTACTTGTCGATTCCTGCATTAAGGCTACTGAAGTTTTGAAAGAGGATGCATTCAGTGTATAGATTTGGGATCCATTACCATCTTAATAAGATTTTCCTCCGGGCTATGAATCTGGGGTGACTTTCTACCTATTTAATTCTCCTTTAATTTGTTTATTTTATACTAGTTTTCATTGTTCAAGACTGTATTCTTTGCACTAGTTTGTTGAATTTCTTCCTTTTGATGCCATTGTAAATAAATCTGTGTTCTTTATTTTATTTGCAGATTGATGGCCTACCAACAGAAATACAATTGATTTTTGTATATTGATCTTGTATTCTGCAACCTTGCTGAACACATTTATTAGCCTAACAGATTTTGTGTGTGAATTCTTTAGATTTTTCTCTATATAAGATCATGTCATCTTCAGAGATGGTCTTATTTCTTCCTTTCTCATATGAATTCTTTTTGTCCAGTGACAATAATTTTGGTAGACTAAGAATCCATTATGAAAAGCATATGTGACTAAATACTTACATCTGTAATAGAGACATTACTTTTATTTTGAATGCTCAGTACAGAGCAACAATTAATGATAATCAATGGTGTCTTAGTTAATTATTTCTTGCTGGGACACAATACTCAACATCCACAACTTAAGGGAAGAAAGATTTATTTTAGCTCAAAGTTTCAGAAGGTCTCAAGCAGTCCGTTGATGAGCAGCGTACAACGGTAGAAGCACATGGTTGGAGAACTGCTCACCCCACTGCAGGCAGGGAGCCAAGAGAAACAAAAGCACGTGGGTGTCTGGAGACTGAGGGTAGGGTAGAGCTAGACCAGGAAAACCTGCAAACCTGTTTCCGTCTCCTTCTTTTAACTAGTTCAAGCTGCCAGTTGGGCCTCTCACACCCACACACCCTCCCTCACTTCCTGGCCTACAAGTCCCTAACACACACCTGAAAACTCTGCCCTAGTGCCCTCAAATCACAACAAATTGACACAATCCCTCCGTGTCACACCCCAAGCATTCCCCCTTCTGGTCAGACTCTACCTCCCAAGTACATGGTTCCATTTTTACCTCACTACTTTCAAGTACATGAGGCTTTTGAGGAATACTCCAGGTGCAAACCATAACAAAAGGATTCCTTCCTTCAGCACATATCCATATCGGAAGGGTATAGGAAGACGCAGAGTCAACGAACATAGTAAATATACTCAAAACGTCCCCACGGTATTCCATTTTAATTTTTGCCTGTGTAATTATAGCTGAACTGATGTTCCTGAAATATCTCATATGCAGAGTAGCATTTTATTAAATTGGAAATTGTCAATGAAATAAAACACAGTATCTACATCACTTACTTAGCAACCAGTTATGTGCCATTTTGAAATGATTTTCCCACTATGCATTTCTTATGAACAATATTTTTGTCTCTTTAGGGCTTTAGTCAGCCATCACAACTAGCATCAGCAGCCATTACTCAGCTATTACCTAAGTCTCCCGAATGCATAAGTGGAACTGACAGGAACCCATTAGCTTCTCTCTCTATCCTGAGGACTCATTGTAGTGAACTAACGTAAGCCCTGAGTGTCTTCTATGTGTCTGCACAGTGATAGAATATGCCTTGTATACTGAGAGCTCAACAGACATTGATCTGGTCTTGGCTGCTCTGTGGGATATAATGAGATGCTTAGCACTAATTAACACCATGATTCCACTAAAGTATGAAAAACCAAGAGACACTTCAAATAGAGCTGATCTTTCTAAACAAATCTTAGTAAAAGTCATCAGGGTAGAAAGACACTCACTGAAATGAGTGATTTTAATCAGTAGGTACTTCTTAAAAGTCTGTTCTCTGGTAACTATGATAATTATGATATTCAGAGAAATCAGTTATATTACTAGAGAAGATCCTGCTCATGACTCCCAGGCTTCATGATTAATGTACAGACAGTAAAATAGGCTAGTAAGTAGGACTTTCCATATAACAAGGGTGGGGTGTAGATCACTGTTGTGAGAGAAATGTCAATGTAAGAACAAAGTTTAATTTACCCACAGAAATAAATTTCTCAATAACTGGGGAAAATGTTTTTATTTTCCTGCCTTGTAGCACAACACTGAACATTGAGGGAGAATTATTATATCTGAGTTGATAATTTAGAAGATGTGCATTCCTACAGAGGTAAATACTTTATTCCAAGAGAGTAGGTATATCTTGTAATATAATATTTAAACAAAGAACTAGTATACTTACATAGAAAACTGTAAATGACAACAATTTCTCTTGAATTTCTTAGAGAAGGAATATAATACAGGCTAAATATTTCTCTACTTTCACAAGCTAGTAAGCAAAGATGTTATTCACCTTTAAATTATTGATTAATTGATTCTTAAAAATGTTTAGTTAAATTTTTTCATTGGACTTGTGGGAGCTCCCGCATGATGACTGTAAACACTTTATTTATACGTGACATTTGTATAAGAACACAACTCCCTGCAGCATACCTGAAGCTGCGTTTGTCCTAATAATCTAGAAGAACGACTTGCACAACCTCGCCACTGTGGGTGCATTTCTACCATTTCTCTAGAACACTGATTTATGGCTGCGAGGCCTGAATATGCCAAGGGATGTGTTGTCAGATGAAGCTTCTGGAATCAGACTGGGACTCTGAAAGACACATCATGCACCATCATAAACCCCTTTCAAATTTGAATCATTTCCTAAAAGAATGTGGGTAATGCACAGAAAACGGGCAACTTAAGCAGATAAAATTAATGTATTGATGTTGGATAAGGGATTAAAATGAACAACAAAAAATTGATTCATCTCCACTTTTGGTAGAAAGATAGATTTGTTTATGAAGGTCTGCTTTACAAATCATCATCATCTTTTATTGAAGTGTGCTTTCTGGAAAATAAAATGATGGAAAATAATGAACCAATTCTACACTTGGCTGGTCCTGTATAAGGTCTGAGCTGTGAAAACTCTTTTAAGTCTTGCTAACAAAAAACTAACAGAATAACATCACTGTCTGTTTTTTATACTCTGTGTGTTTCTCTAAGAGTCCACATTGTCAAATGACTTAATTATCGCTAATACCATCTAAGTGACTCCCCAGTGTGCTGTCCCATCTTGTCCATAGACCATGGATTCACAGAACAATAGGCTTAAGATCTAGAATCAATTCAGAATAATGAATTCATTGTAACTCATTCCCCATCCTGTCCTATCTATATCTGTCACAATCCGCTCCCACTCCAATCTGTGCTTGACTTGGCTAGAGTTTCCCATCTTACCAGGATTTCTCCAAGAAGACATTATAATTACATTTAGATTAGTAAACTGAGGCCTTAGAGATCATTCAAAATTATAAAGTTAAAAAGTAACATACAACAACAGAAGCCCAGCTCTCTCAGCTCTCCTGACTATGATGACACAGCCTTTACACACAATAGAAAAGGACTTTTAGTTTGATGTCAGTGGCAGAGATATTACTTCCTTCCTAAGGTCTTGCATGCATCCAACCTCATTTGACACGTTATTTTTCAACAGTCAGCCATCACAACTAGTATCAGCAGCCATTACTCAGCTATTACCTAAGTCCCCCGAATGCATAAGTGGAACTGACAGGAACCCATTAGCTTCTCTCTCTATCCTGAGGACTCATTCTAGTGAACTAATGTAAGCCCTGAGTGTCAGCATCACTAATGGGAGAAGGCGGCAGCAGCCTGGGCTTCCCCTACCCTTCTTCCTTAAGGTACCTGGGCAGTAACAGTGCAGAGCTACTTTGGGTATTGCAAACCACTTCCACCAGAAAGGAGGAAAACAGGAAGTAGCAACTTAACAGGACAATACAAATGAAATCCTAAATACCCTTGGAATGTCTACAAAGGCAAGCAAATGCCCTCAGATGATAAATTTAACGACTGTGGAAAGACATCAGTCTAAAAATTCCCTTGTTCCTCAATAGGTATTTGTCAAGTTTTGGGCAAGGAACTACATCTCCCACTTGAAAGGCCCTATTATTATTTGCACACAAATTCTGAATCCCTACTCTTTCTTTGGGTGCCCCAGAGCGAAGCAGGCATGAAAAGTCTTCATCAACTCCACCCCAAATGATAACTCATTCTTGACAACTATGGTTATATGAATGTTATGTCTGTGGTTTCTACCTTATGGCCAATTTGTCAAAGTGAAGGGGCCTCCAAAATACCTCACTCTGTGAATTATATATTTTTATGTAGCCTTCCTTGTAAGTTCTGCAAATGCCACAGATCCCCAGAGTCTGACAGGCTTGTGTAGAGAGTGCCAAATAAACAGAAGTCCTTCCAAAATCCTGAGCACAGCGGTAACTACCACCAGATGACAACTACAAGTTCAGTGGCTTAGCCTCTGTTAGAAAGAGGAAGAGGAGAAAGACGACTTTCTAGGTAGGAAGCAAACTTGGCTCGGATCAAGACTTTCATGGTCTATGACCATAGAACTCTTCAGAGGGTTAGTGTTACTGGAAGAAGTAACCTCAGTGCTGCTTTTAAGTCTCTGAAAAATGATATTTAATATGGTATATTGTAGGCTGTGGTTTTCAAATGGCTGTATATTCACCTACTTCATGGAATTTTAAAAAAGCATATTCCTGGGGCCTGTTCTAAGACTAACAGAAGTAGTCTAGGGTGAAGGTTGAAAACCTATTTCTTAAGAAGCTCCCAGGAGTTTCTATTACCAGACAAAGATGTTGCAGAGAACTCTCAGCTTCCTGTGTCAGGCAGCACAGTGTTTCCTTGTGGACTTGGGAGGGATGAAGGCAAGGGGAGAGGTAGGGCTACAGGATGCCGGAGGAGTCTGGGGACTGTGTCTTTCTGGAGTCTCACATGTGTGCTCACGGCCTCCGTCAGAACTGACAGTCATGGTTACCCTGGTCATGTGCTCCTGTGCTGCTATTGCTACCCCTTCCCCCAGACTGGCTAGAGAGCAGGTATGCATGCTAGGTAACAGAATGTGACAGCTTACTGGAATCCATACTACACACTGTCCAAGCGTTAGACCTTTAGCACTGATGTTATGCTGATCACGAAGCCACTTTTCTTGATGAGCAAAACTGTACTTGGCATTTCCTATACCACCATTTCACAGTGAAACTTACCAACAGTGGGATGATTTGCAGTCACAGTTTTTAAAAGCCTGAACTTAGTCCTGCCACTGACTCTCCACAACATTGAGCAGTTCACAGCCACTCAGCTACTCATCCTTTCAAAGTTTCCCGGAATGCTGCAGTCCTAAGGGTCATCCACTCATGGTTTCCTTATCTGAGAATAAGGAAGTTGAGTTTCACCCCAATCAACGATGTTCTCTCCTGAAGCTGACAGATTACTAATTTTAACATGTATTTGTACCAAGATAAAGGTTAAACGTGTCATACAAATGAGAACTAGAATTTACCATGCTCCATTCTGAGATACATGTATAAGAGAAATAGGAAAAAACTGTAATTTCTAATACTTTGTGCAGGTGACACGGAGCTCCAGTTCCACAGGTGTGTGTGTGGCTCTACTTTGGAACCTTTGGTATATTTGTAGCTATCCTGTTCTTGTTTGGACTTGGCATGTCAGAAATTTACCTGTTTTTCCACAGTCTTACTCATTCTGAGTTTTTTTTTTTAAACATCATTATCAAACCCTCTCAGAATTCAAGACTGAGATTCACTGGCTTTTTTTGTCCATAAAGCCATTCATGCCCTTTGGCATATATACCTGTTTTCTCTTCAGCGACATCTCTTCTGCACCTGGGCTCTTTTCTTCCATTCTAAAGGAAGGAGCACACAGGACCCATTTAACAATCCGATTTCCTTATGACAACACGCCTGAATAGGTAGCTCTTCCTACCTACAACCCTCGAATGACAGCCTTGCATTCCTCTCTTCATAACCCGTGTTCTCCCAGATGCTTTCCCAAATCTGAGCCTTACGTTTTCTTCTTCTTCTCTGTTTCTACCTGAAGCAGTTCCATGTCCAACACTATCTACAGGAGGCTAAAAACAGCCATAAATCCTTTAGAAATCCACGCTTCAAGACAACTAATAAAGTATTAATAGTTGGAATTAAAACGTTTTCAAGTGTTTCTAAAACCAGTGGTGCCATATATAACATATGAGAGTATGTTATCTCTTAAAATGAGAAGGAAAGTCTTTCAAATTTTTCTTGACACTCATGGATTGATACCTGGTTTGCAATATTATATAAGAAAAAAATACAGTGAAGTAAAATTTTCTTGTATTATTATAAGTCATGAAACTTTGGCATTCCCTTTGGTTTTATGACTCTAAGTGAACGAGTAGTTTTGAACAAGTGATATTGAACAAGTGACCTACAGTTCAATCAAATGTAAACTTGGGATACTAAATCCCAGGATTCTGTCTGCTTCTCATGATGCTGAGAGGGCTATACAGTACTTACAGTTATTCAGTGTGCTGTCTGGCCAGCACCTGTGCTTCTAAATACTCACTGTATTCTAACATCACTAATGTCCTTATCTCTGTAACATACATCATTATGCTACTCCTGGGAACATAATAGCCTGCACACTGCACTGGAATCCTCAAACAAAGAAGCAATTTCCACAAGGAATTTTTTGGGTGTGATGATTAAGCTATCACCATCGCAGCTGTGAAGTACTCTTCAGAGAAAAAAAATGAAAACATCCAAGGTGATGAGAAACTGAAATCTCAGGTGACATTGAGTGTGCTGTTAAAACCGTGGGCAAGAAGATGGATATTTTCAACTTCAATTTAACAAATGTGCAGAAAATACCTGTATTAGGAAAAGTGAGAGTCGCTTTTAATTCTGCAACACTCTTCAAGATTCTTTTGCTGGTCAGCCCACAAATCACAGACAAAAAGAAGTTCATAAACTGTGAATTCCATAATCAAAGAAGGTTCCAGTTTCTAAAATTTCTCGGATCTGCCCAGAGCAAGCAGAGTCCTTTGGGTACCTAGAGACACGAGGGGCACATGAAAAACAGGAGCAGCACAGGGGAGTGCAAATGGGGAGAGGCTAGACCACGCTGAAGGGGTATTTCCAAGCATTTGCATAGGCTCAATCTTGCTGTTGCACACATGGAGCTCTTTTTTTGCATATATACTGTTAAGAATGCTCTGTCCAGTCGTGTGTGTGTGTGTGTGTGTGTGTGTGTGTGTGTGTGTGTGTTACTGGGGACAGAACCCAGGGTCTTCACAACGAACCACATTTCCAACCCACATTGTATTTTTTTATTTTGAGACAGTGTCTTGCTAAGTCACTAAGTTGCTCAGGCGGGGCTTGAATTTGTGATCCTCCTGCCTCAACCTCCTGGAGTGCTATGGTGACAGATCTGCACCAAAGGGCCTGGTCTTCTAAGAGCCCCTTAAATCTTCTCTGTGGCTTTTATAATCAACGCCAGATGGGAAGCTCACATGGGTCTGCCGGTCCTGTTTAACTTCGTCTTCCTGTGGATACGTATGTTGTGCATGTGTATCTGTCTTGGATGTTTTGATGAGTTCACAAACATTGTAGGCAACATCACTCCAATAAATCTGAATTTTAGCCATCAGAGGAACTTTCTTACATGCTATGTATTCAGTTACTAAGCAATTCTGGGGATGAAAGCTTCAGGTTGCTTAGTAAGAGCAGAGGAAGATTCAGGGTCCTTGAGTTAGTTCTAAGTTTGGAATTGTTCCATTCTTTGATGTTAATCAATTCAATTGTTTTTTAACTTTTGGACCATAATGTGGACTTAGGAAAATGCACTTGGACAGATAATCTTTCACTAGACACACATCAATAGATTGATTTCCGTTTTAGTTTGTAGCAAATTCTCATGTATTTCTCTCTCCTCTGCCTCTTTCTCTTCCCTTTCTCCTTTTTATCCTTCCATACCTCATACTATAGGCTGAATACAGGCCTTGGCTCTGAGGCATGCCCCGAGCACCACCTCCCTTTTCTTTTTAAATTCTGAGACACAGTCTTCAGAAGTCACTAAATTGCCCAGACTGGGCTCAAACTTGGGATCCTCCTGCCTCAGGCTCCCAGAATGCTGAGATTACAGGTGTGCACCACCACACCTGGATCATGATTTCTCTTAATCACATGCATCTCCAAATGAAACTTGCCTACAAAAATGCTTTAATTTAGAAAGACATCCGTGATTTAAAAGTCTGGTCCTAAAGCTAAGCTTTCTTTTTTATATTTGTCCATGCTTTTTAGTTAAGAATTTATACTCTGAGTCCATTCCAGTAGCACATTTACTATAATGAAATGGCAGAGAGGTACTGATTATTGATTGGAGGTTTCATAATTTATTGCAGGTATCGTTGGCAAGGGCCAACTGCTCAATTTAGAATGGTCTACTCTGTATGTTAGGGGAAAAGAGTCAGCTATTCTCACTACAAACTTCACAAGGGAAGACTGCCCTCTTTGTAAATGGTGCAGAGCTAAGGGAACAGCCACGCTCAGCTGCCAATACTCTCTTTCTTCAAAGCACTGTATAACGATTTTAAAACCAAAAGCTTAGATACACAGTTCATCGTGAAACACACCATTATTTTCCATTTGAAAGTGCTGGATAAAATTGTAGTTTCTTGAGTGTGAATTTGTAGCAAGAAATTTATTCTTGGACTCAAATGATCATTGTTTAAATTCCTTAGCTAACCTTAAGGCTTTTAAAACATAAGCCACAATTTAAAATAGTGTGGCAGATTGGTACAGGAATTGTTTCTGACCAATCCCACCTCACACACAGTATAATTTCCTGCATACATCTCCCATCTTGGCACATGATTTGCTTTGGCTAATAAGGCATTAGTAATACAATACAAACAGAGGTTTGAAAAAAAAAATCCTCCATTTGAGGATTAACTTCTCATACCTCTGCGAGCCTTTCTGCCATCATATGAACTTAGGCAAGACTCCAGGAGGATAAGAGATCTTGCAGAATATTGAGACTCCTGTGACCAGATGTAATAATTATTTAGCTCTTACTGTGTACCAGTGATTTGGTTAATGGCAGGAAACTAACTGGTAATTGTGATTATTTGATTGCTTCTCAATTGCCAACTAGACTCTCAATTTCATGACTGTAGGAGCCACGTCTGCTCTTCCTCCGTATTGTACTTTCAATGCCTAGCTTAATACCTGGTATATGGTAGACAAGAAATACCTGGCAAATAAGGGAATATAGTTGAGATTTTAAAGAAGTTTTTCTTTTTTTTTTCCTATACCAACTCACAATCCACCAAGGCAACCAGTCGCTGGTATCACATATTCTGATGCATGGTAGTCAGGGCCACACGAAGACATATGTACAGGGGTGTGAGTTCAGTAGATAATGAACCTGGTATGTGACTTCACAGAGAATACAGAATTTGAGCTGAGACTTGGTATATGTCTTGGTCACTTTCCCATCACTGGGACACAATAGGAGACAGCCACAAATTAAAGGAGAAGGTTATTTTAGCTTGCAGTTTTAAAGGTCTCAATCAACGCATGCTCAGCCGGCTCCAAGGCAGAAGGCAATGGTGGAAGGGCCTGACATGGAGGAAGGCCTGCATGGTGGCCATGAAGCAGAGAGCAAAGGGAGCAGGTAGGAAGGGGGATAGACCTTTCCGGGTCACACTCCAGGTGACCCGTCCCTTCAACCAAGCTCCTACTCCTAACAGCACATAAAACCATCAATGGATTAACCCATTGATGAGTATAGTGCCTCCCATGAGCCCATTACCTTCCACACACATGAAACTTGGTATGTGAGAGAGTATTTTAGATGTGAGCTATAAAAGTAGCCGGGTGATGATGGGTCCCCTTAAAGTAAGACTTTTACTAATTTAGATTTCTGCTAAAGAGGAAGAGACTGTGGGAGAGTGGAATGGGGTAAGTGCTCAGCAGGGTCTGCTCTACCTGAGCACTCAATAGCCCTGTTATGCTAGAGCCTTCAAATATCCAATCATGAAAGCCCTACTCTTCTTCTACAGAAAAGTAAGAATGACAGGCACGAAAAATATGCTAAACTAGGACAAGGGTCTAGTTGCTGGTGGCTGTTTCCTCTGGCCCCATCACCCTTCCCGCCCTTGCGTAGGTTCGCCGACAGCTGGAGGCAGGGAGGGAAGAAACACATTCTCCTTTTATATGCAAGGATATCACCCACGCACCGAAATGAAATAGAGAATTAGCAACAAGGTGAACTTGAGCTGGAAGATTAACTCCACACAGGAATCTGGAATTCATAAGGTATTTTTAGCTGGTAATGGTAATAAGATACTTAAATTGCTCAATGATAGAAAAATGTCATACTGACTACGTGCTGAGGGCTTTTTACAAGTACACCTTTATATTTATTTCTTTATCTTGGTAAGTAAATTAATTTTGAAGAAATGTGGCATGGAATCTAGGCCTAATTGAAAGTATGAATCTAATAATGGAAAGCCCTCTGTCTAATATCTGGGGCCCAGTTTTTATTTGTTACTTGATACAGGGTTATCAGATTTTTTTAGAACTCTCCAGCAGGTCAGATGAAGGACCCCACTTTCTGTAGCAAACTGTCATCACATTCAGGCTATCAAATAGTGCGAAGTGAAAGAAGCATTATTTGAAAAATATCAACATAAAACCAGCATGAATGCTTCTCATCCCCCAGGGTTTTGCTGTCTAAGAGAAAGAGGAAAAGAAGATGACAATTTGCAAAGCTTTAAAACCAGGGAGCTGCCCTCTGGGTGGATGTAAAATTTTCTGATTGTCCCTATAATTGTCAAGGAGTTAGACATGAGGAGGAATAAGACCCCGTGCAGAGAACTACACCATGACATCAGCAAAGGAAACTGAAGTTTATGAAAAGGGACAAGCCACAGGTCCAGAAAGGCTCATGCTCTCTGGATACGCAGGTCATCTGTTGCATTTAGTTCACTGCATACTGGAGGCACACTCTTCTCTTTGTAATTTTTTTTGGTAATTTAATTTGTCTTTAAAAATAGCCAAAGGTGTTGAAGTCCTCCAGGATCATCAAGAGCACAATATGGTGGATAGAGTTCTAGGCCTCGTGTGAATCCTTTAGCTTAAAACTCTTTCTCCACAATCAACTCATGTCGCTAGAAAAGTTCTCATAAAGTGTGCTTGCACACTTCCTTCAAGTCCATCACTGAATGATTCTGGGGCAGTGTACAAAATATGGCTGTAAGTTAAAAGGAGCTGGGTAAACACATGCTGCCCTTGTAGCCAGTCAAACTAACTCACTGCAGTGTTTGTAATCTGCTCAGTTACAGTAAACAGTCTTTTCTGAGGATGCATAAAGTACTTTAAAAAAGATTTTGGGGCTCAGAAGTACAACTGAAGAGTCTTTCAGCTTTCATAAATCTTCTCAATTTTAGTGCAAGTACATTAACTATAAACTCCACACACCTGGTATCTGGGAATTATGTGGTCAATAAACAACTCTTAGTTCTGTGAGTTGTCATGAAGCCAAATTACATTCTTCATTCATCACAGGGAGTGATCATATACAGGCAGTCACTGTCACCTCAGGGTAAAAAAATACAGTATTATTTATCAGAAATTGATAATCCATTTCTCTGAAGATTTGGAGAAATAATACTTGGTAACATTTGACATCAATTGTTGATTACGGTGACTTGGAAATAGTCCTGCCTTCCCTGTACTGGCCATTATATTTGCAAACAACCTACACTTTGGGAATCTCTGGAGAAAATCTACTACAAACTGTAGCAATTTTTTCTTCTTTTTACTGTTTTTGTAGAAAGTTAAAAAACACTGTCATTTGTAGAAACTTCATTTGCATTTGTGTCTTTTTAAAAAATTCTTTTCTTATTTTGTTTTGGTTTTGGCAACTGCTGAAAAGGATCTGGTTTGTCCAAGAATCATGAAAGCGTCAGCTTAGCCTGCTGGGAGCACCTTCAACATGCCTGCCCTCCAGGTCATACTGTCTGCTCTCCCCCGAATCTTCTTTGGTTCTTTCTCTGGGGGCAGGGGGTTGGGATACAAATCTATCTTTCTTTCTCTCCCCCTCATACACAAAGAGCTCAAAGTCATAGGAACAAATTTTAAAAATCCTGTTTGGTATGCAAGAAATGAAAAAAAATGAGGGCATATCATGTCAGCACAGTTTTTAGAGCTAATTCCATCAACTTCTGGAAAAGCTTGGGGGTAGAGAAAAAGCATCTATTTCTGCATAAGGAATTCAACACAAACATGAATTCTGAAAAATAAGTGGAGACTTTGGAAATTCTTTGAAAATGCCCCAAGGTAATGTAATAGAAGCAAGCAGGCATGGTCATGCCTGCATCTCTTACTTAGACTCTCCAAAGCCAGCTTCATTCCTCCCCAGTCCAGCACTGCCCAGGAGTGTGTGCATCCCAAATTCATGAAATCCAACTAAGAGATTTTCCAGGAATGGCCAAAGATCTACATCTTGCTCTAATACTTTGGGTCCTATGGAACACTGACAGAGAAACTGCAGCCCTTTAAAGTTCAAATTCTTTCTTATGATCAAAATATATGGCTGGTAGAGTTCTCATAAAGTGGGTTTGCATGATTCTTTCAAGCACTTTAGAAGGCTCATTGTTGAACAATTCTGGGGTAGTGAACAAAATATTTATGGTCAGAAATTAAAAGGAGCTCAATTTTGGCCTATGGCCCACAGGCCATATCTTCTCTGTAGAAAAGAGATAAGAATTACCATACATGTGTTCCTGGGGGATCCACACCGCACAGGACAGCCTGAAACGATGCAGACTGTCCCTCCACATTTGCACAGGAAGATGGGCAAAGCTTGTCCATCTTGTCTTACATCAGGACCTGGGCGAAACCAGGATGCTGGCAGAACTATTCTTCAACATCCCCCCCCAGCAGCTCCTTTTTCCTTTCCTGAAATGGCATTTAACTTGCTGTTCTAAGTCAAGAGATCATGCAGTAGAGAGGTGCTAAAGGTGCTGGTGGTCCCACAAGGAATTCTGGGTCAGAGGCCCAAAATGAAGAGAGAACCCTGAAATAGAGGGGGCAGGCGGATGAAGGGAGAGCCTGTCAGAGAAGTTTCTATAGCTAGAATGGGATCAGTCTTGCCGTAGGGCCAGAGAAGTGTTTTATACTCAGAAGCCACACGTACTTTCTATGTTATGTATTATTTTTTCCTCCAAATTCTTTACTAATGAAGAAACCAGTCCAGGAGATACACAGCATTAGGGGATCAGGCCTCTGAGTGAGAGTTCGCTGACCTGTATTCTAGAGCACCGATCCCTAACCTGTGACACTGTCACTGTGGATCTCACAGGAAGAGGACCTCAGATAGTGATGACAGCACTGCAGAGTGGCTCTCAATGCATGTGAAGCTTCACAGGTGGCCCACTGCTCATCTTGCTATGACACCCAGGTCCTAACAGGCCACACATGAGGACTCCTGAATCTAAAGGAGGTAATTGACTTGTCAGGCTCTGTACCACCTGTGTTATAAAGTTCATTTCATCGAATAATCTTAATAACCATACAGGATTTCATTACTAACGGTATTATACATGGAAGATGAAAATGAGGCTTAGGGATTTTAAATCCCTTGTTCAAAGTCATAACCATGGCCCAACTGAGAACAGATCCAGGTCTATCTATTAGAGCCTCAAAGTGGCCAAGTGCAGGTCAAGTATAGTTAGGTAGGTTGTGTGTGGTGGACTAAGGTGATATGAGAGGTAAAAGTCCAGAATGCACTACCCTAGCACAGCTCAAACTGTGGGTGAGGAACTATGCTCATCCCAAGAATGGGGAAGAAAGCCTTTCTCCAGCATAGAGGTGTTACATACTTATAAGGTCACCCACTTAGGAGACTCTGTCAGCTGTAAAGGAAAGGGAAGAAGGTTATTTCCAACTCACCCAAAATTGAAATTAGTCTGAGAACTATAGGTCTGAATAATTAGGAAGGGGTACTGGAGTTTTTGCTCATCTTCCTGAGATACTGAACACGCCAACTCTTTAAATACTAACTTTAAAACATTGTATAATCACAACGAACTGTCACTTTGTACCCACGGGCATGACTATCATAAAAAGATAGACAATAATAAATGTTGGCAAGGATGCAGAGACATCAAAATTCTCCCACATTGTTGGGGGAATGTAAAGTGGTGCAGGCACTTCAGGAAACAGCTTGGCAGGTCCTCAAAAAGTTAAATATAGTTACTGTCTGATCCAGAAAATCGACTTTTAGGTAGATGCCCGAAATACATTTCACAAAATCATATACACAAATGTCCACAGCAGAATTACTCATAATAAACAAAGATTTGCAACAACTCAAATGATGGAGTACATACAGTGGAAACACATGCTGAAAAATAAAGGAATTACATACTGATACCTGCTACAACACGGATGAGCTCTGAAAACATTACTTTGGGTAAAGGAAGCCTGTTGTCTTATGCCTATTTTAGAGCTGTCTAAAATCCCATAGGTAAAATCAGCAAGATAGAAAATAGATAGGCAGTTGCCAGAGGCTGGAGTGGGTGGGGAGTAGGCTATGGAGTTTCTTTCTGGAGTACAGAAAGTGCTCTGATATTGGATAGGAGTGATGGCTTTCAAACTTGGTGAAGATTCTAAAAACCACTGGGCTGTGCACTGTAACAGGAAAATATTCTATTATGTGAAAAAATTCTTAATTTGAAAAGAAAACACTGTCTATATTTTACCTGTCTTCCTGCCCCCCATGCACCACCACCATGTGACATTTAAACTCTCTTCTTTGCTCTCCCATCATGCCTTTGCCGACCTGATGCTGAGTTTCCTATGGCAGATGTCCACAGCACTAGTACCAGCATTAGTTGGTACTGACTGGCTAGTGCGTGTATTGTTTCTGCGTAATTGGAGGCAGGGAAAGGTACTAGGTCACCTTGGGGCCGAGATGGAAGCCATGCGGCTGGAGCACAGGGTAGAACATTGGGGCTCTGGTGGGAGGGTGAGCCCAGGGAGGTAGGAGAAAGGGCTTCAGAAGGACATTAATCACCATCAAAGATGCCACTCGATGCCCGAGACTGGATGCTGAAGGTCCTCCGTCCCATATCTGTACTTCTATGACCCATAAGATTGTCCCTGGTCCCTCAATACAAGAGGACCATTTTTATAGCCTTCTACTCGGAGTGCTGAAGGCTCAGGGGTCCCTCTCCTAAGGATATAAAATTGGACCAAACAGAGAACAGGGCTCAACTCTAACATCATACCTTGCTAGAGAGGGACAACACCTACCTGGAGACGGAGAATCTCTGTGTTTGTAACCTAGCCTAAACACACTCTAAATCCACAAAACACCATATCATACATGGACCACAAGTTCTAATTTTGTTGGATTCAAATGCTAATATCCTATCCAGGTCTTGGAAATTTTCCTATTCACCCATCGGATTTAACAATTTTTAGTACAGTGCTGGGCATTAGGTTACTTTCAATTCCTCCATTTTTATGCATTTAATCTTCCCAAATACGCTATAGCTCCCTCCAGGCAGGAGCGCTGTCTTCATGGATCTTTTCCTGTCGGGGCAAAGGCTTAGGCTAAGCCCAGGAAGTCCTCATTCTGCCTGCCTGGTTGCTGCTAGCAATTGGCTATTAACCAATGTTATTTAAATGTTCCTTGTTAGAAATAATTAATAGACATGTCTTGTGTACTCTCAAGAGAATGCCTCTGAGACTTCTGCAAGTCACTGCATCTAATTAGCTCTCCAGCCATCTATTTTAAGTGCCAAAAATGCCTAACAAGGAAAGCTTACAAAGCAAGGGAAACCCAGAGCTACTGTGGTCTCACTCAGCTCCTGTTCATCCGCTTGGCACTCTGAGACAAACCCAGCCAAAGGACCAATGGAGATTTAATCGGAATAATCCAGACACATGTCCAATGTCTTAAACAAAAGGCTCAGTCTCATTTTTTAAAAAGCAGGAAAGAAATTTGCATGAGTTATTAAAAAATAAAAGTAAGCAGATGGGACAACTTCATCATGGCAAGGGGGGAGAGGTGGGGCCCTGTACCTCATCCCCTTCCAACCTACAAAACATGAATAAAGACTGAGGCCAAGAGTGCGTAGAGCACATCTGTGCCCAGAGAAGGGGGCAAAGTCGGAACCAAGGGATCAGCAACATACTTCTGGAAATGTCACAGTGGCAGGGTCAAGAGGTCAGAATGCTCACATGTCTTCTAACAGTTGCCATCAAGCACAAAACAACAAAAACTAAACCAAAGCTACCATCTATTTAAGGAATCGATTGTCCCTTCTCTAACTGTGTCAGACAGAAATTCCCAAAGCGGTCCTGAAATGACACATGAAGGTGAAGTGGATAAATAAATTTCTGTTGGTTTTTCTGAGGTAGGTGGGAGACCTTGGCATCTGTTGGCTGAGTATCTGTCACATGGAATGACTGAGCTTTGGGGTCTTTAGGCCTGATCTGCACTTACCCTTATACCAACCCTATGAGGTGGGGGGTAAGATTACCCTTAATTTCTGGGTAAGAAAGCCCTGAAAAGATTAATAGCCTTGAAAAGGTCAAGTTCATTTTGTTAAATCAGCCAGATGTCTCTGGTCTGTGGCTGTGTCAACACCTAATGAACAGCAACCTAACTTGATATCTAAAGTAAACAAAATCTAAATAGCAGCCTGATTTTGTAACAGAGAACTGGGTCTCAGCCAATCACAAGCCACTCTGAGCTTCTGCCAATCAGATGCTGCTAACTGATCAGATTATGTCCAAATAAGGTAAGTGATCATCTTTAAACAACCAAGTTATTTCTGTACATCCTGATCTGTCTATAAATATTCACTGCCCATGTTGTAGAGGTAGAGCTCTGAATTTCTTCTGGCTCTGGGTACTGCCCTATTCATAAATCCTTCTTTGCTCAAATGAACTCTGTTAAGTGTGCCAAAAATTTCTCTTTTAACAACATTGTGTTAGTAAATAAAGGTCCTTTAAACCTGTGTCTGTCTGACCATACTCCTCAAACTTGAACTAAAACATTTTAATAGATGACAATGACCCCCACCCAAATCACTAGGAATATCTTTAAAAATTTTACTGACACCAAAGCTATTAAAAACCAAACCATATTTTAAAAATGACTTTAGATTACTTGTTTCATCAAAGGAAATAGCATGTGTAGAAGAAAAACACTAAGAGAAATATTGCATTAAATAACTGTCTTTAGATGGCAAATGACTTTGTAATAACTACCATCGTACTTGTGGTACAGTATAACAGCTGTCCCCTTTTATTCAGGGGTCATGTTCTGAGACTCCCAGTAGATGCCTGAAACCACACATACTGTGGTTTTATATCATATACAAACTGTGTATACACATATATAGCTATGACAAAGTTAATTTATACACTGGACATAATAAAACATCAACAATAATAAATAACAAAATAGAACAATTAAAACAATATTCTAGAATAAAAGTAACATGAATATGATCTCTTTCTCAAAGCATCTTATTGTACTGTACTCTTCTCACTGTGATGGGGTAAGATGATAGATTTAGGTATTGTGACATATCATTAGGGTGCCATGGAAGGGTTTGTTGAAAAAAAGCACCATTATACTAAGTCAACTAAATAACCAAGACAGCTCCTATATGACTAACAAGCAGGTGCTGTATGCAGGGTGGATACACTGGACAAAGGAATGACTCATGACTCAGGCAGAACAACATAGTACTTCATCTTTCTACTCAGAATGGTGAATAATTTAAAATTTATAAACTATTTCTGAAATTTTCAATTTAATTTTTTTGGCTATGGTTAAGATACAAAAAGACTACTGCATTAGTCTGATTCTTTCCATTGTATAGGAAAACCACATACATGCTTTCTTTTCTCCATTGGCCTATGAGCCCACTGTGGCAACACAAACTGGTATTCACCATCATTTATCTATAGCCCTCATCACATGGAGGTGCCCTTACGCACCTCCCTCCCCCCCCCCCCCCCCCCCCCCCCCCCCCCCCCCCCCCCCCCCCCCCCCCCCCCCCCCCCCCCCCCCCCCGCAGATGCACACGCTCGTTCCTGTACTGAGCACACTGTGGAGAGGGAGAAGGGCTCTCCCCACCCCCATCTGACTCTGACAGCTCCCTCGGCTAGGGAAGCAGGCCTGAGGGAGCAAGAACTCTTACAGTGGTGAGCCGGCAAGGTCTCTGGATGCTCAGGCTCAGGAGGAGGTGGTGGGATCTGGACAGCACTGAGGTGAAGGGAGAGGTACCCCACCCCAACAGAAGGGGTGTCTGGCAGACTAAGACACGTTCCAACAGACGGAAGAAGGCCTTTTTTGTTTGTGATTTGGAAACTGAGTGTTAAGGGGGCTCAGAAACATTGTTCTGGGAGGAAATCAGAGAGCCACAGTAGACAGGTCACAAGCCCATAGCAATGCCTATGCAGAAATAATGGCACAAACCAAAACGAGCCAACAGTTAGGTAATTATAAAATATTTTTGAATATTATTTTATAGAATATTTTGGTCTCCTCTTCATATTCACGAAAGATGCCTCCATACACAGATCAGAATAAACTCTAGAAAGGAGGCAAGGTAATTTACAAAGATGTCCTACATAGAACAAAGTATAAGCTAAAAGGAAGGCTAAGTATTTTTTAAATAAGAAAAAAATAAGAATAAGCAAAGAAAAATAAAAACGCTAAAACAGTGATAGGAGTTCATGCTATAATGCATACCCTAACAAGGTTTTCGATGCTTTTTTGGTATTCTGTTAGGCACAGCAGGAGCCATCAGTCTAAAATTAATCATAAAATAATTGGTAGGCAATATGTAGTTAATCACACACATTTCCTGTGATATTTTAATCATCACAGAAAAGCAAGTAAGAATAATAAAAAAGAGAGTATTCTGCCTGACAAAGAAACATCTGAAGACAATGGCTCCATATAATTTCTATCAAAAGCACCACGCAGGCAAATTTTTGAAAAGCACATTGACTGCAGACAAATGCAGGCGTCGGCTGATTAAGAATCATTGAAAAACGAGGGACTCATCAGGTGCCACATTAAATCAAATGGCTATTTAATAGCTGAAAGTAGGAGAGAAAGGCTGGGAAGAAACTATTAATTCTGATAACATATGTGAGAAAGGAAAGCAATGTTTCTTTTTTCAAGCAGATTTTCAAATAAAATAAGTCTTCATTAGTTTTTACATGGAAATGGTACCTAAAAATCAGTACATTAAATTAAGACGCTGAGTGGAAAAACCGAAGCCCAGTTGATTTGGAAGGAGCTCCAGGTTCTACTCAATTCATACTGCAATGGCTTTTTCCTCATGACAGATTATTTTGCAGAAACCACGAGCACCTCAAAGATCCAGAGCTGTCAGTGTGCTGAGTGCGTGGTACAGTGCAACTGGGTTGGCATTCAGCAGGCAGGGGCCACAGGGTAAGACAGACCAAGAGATGTTTCTTCGGTTGTATCCTGGAATGACTTTAACCTGTTTTATATCTGCTAAGGGCACATGCTAAAATTCAGATTTCCCAGGTGCCTGAAACAGACTAGTTCATGGGAGGGCCTGGGAGCCTGTATATCTAACAGCTCTGAGGGAGTGCCAAAGAGCGAGGACGTCTGTGTATCCCTGCCTTTATGGTACCAAGGGCCGAAGCTTGGATGTTTATATGGGAACATGTATTTGTATAGTCCCACTACGATATTGTTTTTGTTGACTACAATAAATTGTGGCTTTTATTCATTCAATGCATAGTGACGTCCTACTACGTCCACATCTCTGTGCACTAGGCAATGGAACACGCAGATACAGAAATTAAGACACTCTTATCTCTCAAGAGTGCACACCTGTCACCAGAGGCAAGAGATGCAGACGCCCCACAAAACTGGGCAAGGGAGTAGGGAAAAGCAGTTGGTGGTGGCTCCTGCTGAGAGCTGGAAGCAATCTTTTCTCCCCTGCCGTCATTGTATTCTGGAGCCCAGAGGGACCAGCACTACCTCAGAGCCCAGCAGGATGCCCCCATCCCACCCTGGTCTTATCCCCTCTCTTCTCTGGACCAAGTGCAGGAGGCAGGGCCAGCCATATTGCCCTGTCAGATAGCAGAGGCACAGAACCAGGAATAAGGACTTCATGAGAATTGGGAACAAAGTATGAAAGATTGGCTTAACCATTCAGATAAACTGCCTAAGCTATAGTCTATATTTTTCTATCAAGATTACACTCTGAGAAATAGTTGGATTAGAATCATTAATCAGCACATCACTGAGAAAAATCACAGGCCAAACACATACTGTGAACAATGCACTCCAAATCTGATGTTTGCAGAAAGTGGTGTGCCTAAGTGCAAGGTGCTTGGGGGGAGGGTGTCTGTGGGGGTGGCAGTCAGCCCTAGGGGGAAGCTGCTGTGTCTCGGGTCATGACCATTTCCACCAATGGGGGAAATGAAGAAGCAGGAAGGGAAGGAGGAAGGCCCTGGGGGATGATACAAACCCTAGGGTCTCAGGTCTATTCAACTTTCTGGATTAAAAACTGCCAGCAAGAACCGCGCTGATGATAGGGCCTCCACGGTCCAGAACCACGTCTGCACCAACGCGGGACACCTAGATAATCCCTTTCCTCTGTTGCATGATTTATGATGGACAAAAATCAGAGCCAACACACTTTCCACCTCCCCCTGCTTCCCGTCACAATTTGCCATAATACTCAGTCAGGGACGATGGGTGTTATGATCAGTCTAGGTACAGTACAACACGGTGCCAGTGATCAACCTCAGGAGTACCTCTTACCCACAGTGTGACTTTTGATGATGTTATGGCTTGGATCTGCAATGTCCCCCAAAGCCTCATGTTTGGAAGGTTATTCAACCATGGGGAGTGATCCACTGATTTCCTTTGTTGTTGGGAGGTGGGGCCTGGTGGATAGAGGTGGATCGCTGGCCCTTGCCCTAGAAGGACATGTGACAGCTTCCTCATTCGTTCCATGTCCTGCTGTGATATCCTGAACAGCTTTTCTCCAGCCAGGCCTCTGCCATGTGCTTCCACCACTGCCAGCCACCCATGAATGGGCTGAGACCTTCTGAAGCTGTGAGCTAAAATAAACCCTTAAGTTGTAGATGTCGGTATTTTGTGCCAGCAACCAATAAGTAACTGAAACAGATGTGTTATTTAACCACTCAGGGCCTCATTTTATCCACCTTTACAATGGGCTACTAATGGAACCAGTTTTGTAGGCTGCGAAGTTTAAATGGTAAACTATCCAAAATGGCATGTGTGGCACAGAACAAGTGCCCAGTATTTTGCTATTCTTCCTCTATTCAAATTTCCTACCAAGACAGAAAACAACAACAAAAACAAACAAGTAGCTGAAGAAAAAAGTTCAGGTTTCTGTGGAACAAAAAGGAACATGCTTCTAAATAGCATAATTGTCAAGAGAGCACATACCTCTAAACAGATTGTTAGTTGAGTATCATCCCTAGGAAAACTAATTGCTTTGTGTTTCATTATATCACCAGTTATCATCTACTTCCCTACACCTGCTTAACCCCGACTTACCTGCCTTGCACTGATTCCTGGAGACCTCTCCTAGTACCATCCTTTAAGTTAAAGAGTTTTTCCTTTGGATAATTGTGACTTGCATTTCAATTTCAACCTACCTTTCTTAAATATAATTTCTCCTATTTGTCTTTAAGTAACAAAAAATTACCATGTGCTGCCAAGGTGTTAGTTGAGGATTTCTCTGCATTTTTATGCTTGCCTCAATTTTTTGTATCTGGATCACTGTTTTCTCCAGATTTAGATAATTGGATTCCCACAATAATGGATTTCATCAGGACACAATTCCATACCATATGTACTATATGCAATGGGCCTATCATTGACTGGCTTCCCCCAATCTTTTCAATATATTATCAATTTGTTTTTAATGTGGTATTAGGGATCAAAATCAGCACTTTACTACTGAGCTACATCTCCATCTCCATTTTTTTTTTTTTTTTTTTTTTTGAGACAGGGTTTCTCTAAGTTACCAAGCTGCGCAGGCTGGGCTAGAACTTACAATTGTCTTGTCTCAACCTCCTGGCCTCTCAGGTTTCAGGCCTGCTCCACTGGGCTTGGCTTTTCATCAGTATTGGGAAAGCCACAGACGTTATGCCACCTACTGTTTCGATTTTTCTTCTTTCCTTTGGTGCTATAAAGGACCATTTATAAATACATCCAACTCCTTGGCTGGGGTTCTAAGAAAGCTCCTTAAGATGGACTAAACTCAGGCCCCTCTTTTTTTACCCCTAACCTTCATCTGTTGTCAGCTGGGAATCAGGTGAGATGGTGAAGCTTCAGCGGCCATTTTTGACCACGAGGTAACCTTAAGCAGGAAGACATGCAAGAAAGGTGATTCTCTGATGACTGGAGATTTATCATGCCAACCTCCAATTGTCTCTCTTTGAACTTATTTTATTAAAAAGAAAATGTCTTGTGTAGGCCAGTTTCATTTTATCTTTTTTATTATATGAGTCCAGTGAAAGCTGCTGTGTCCTGAATGTTCGTGCATTCTCCCTTCTTACCCTTCATCCATACGTCGGAACTTAATCCCTAATGCCACAATGTTAAGAGTTGGAGTCTTTGGGAGGTGGTTAGGTCATAAGATGGTCCCTCCAGAAGGAATGAGTGCCATTATAAAAAAGACCCAGGGAGCTGCCTTGTCACAGCTAGAAGGTGCCATCTATGAACTAGGAAACAGGCCCTCGCCAAATCTGCAAAGACAACAATCATGAACTTCCTAGCCTTCCGGACTGGGAGGAATAAATTTCTCTTGGTTATAAGTCACCTCTAGCCCCTGCTACTTTTTGTAGTAGCCTGAAATGACCAATCATGATTCATCTACTTCATTAACATACACACATATATATATTTAAAAATATAAAATTCATGTCTTATTTTATATATTTAGTCTTAGTAGTCTTAGCATATTTCCACTATTAAAGAGTAAATAAAGTTTTGGTGCAGACTTTCACATTCTCATATGAAATATATGACTATTTTAACAATGTCGCAAAAGGAGAGAAACCTGATTTCTATACCTCATCTAGTGTGACACAATGGGAATCACTCAGTAGCACCTAGAATGTATATTTATTAAAACACAGAACTAGAATCTGAACAAGCCTCTACATCCAACCATCAGTGCACAGGAAACGCAGACCACAGGGTGACATGTTCTACAAGAGCAGAGAAATGCAGTCAGCAAAGCCTAGAATGTTGAACGCTCTAGCGGAGCAAGTGGTCCAAATTCTAAAAAAATTAATTTCCAGGTAGAGGAAGTGGGAGGAGAAGGAGAAAGAACTTACAGTTTCAAAGAGATTTTGAGACATAGCGACAAGTGCAATGCGTAGAGACTTCTTTGGATACTAAGTTACACAACTCAGATTGCAGCAGAAGGCCATCGGGGGAATGGAAGTACTATATGGATAATGGATGGCACTAAGGTGTCACTATAAATTTATAAAGTTGCAATAATAGTGTTATAAGCTATATTATAAATTTCATATATATTATATGAAAGGATGTCATAACTGAGATTTGATTCTAAATAATCTAAAAATAGGGGAAGGAATAAGGCTATAAATGAAAAAAATAGGTCACGTTGTTTTGTTCAGGCTATGGTGGTACCACTACCACAGAGCAAACTGGACGGCTTAAGCAACACAAACTTACTTCTGACAGTTCTAAATGCTCAAAGTTCAAGATCAAGGTGCTACCCAATTTGGCTCCTGGGCTGACCGGCTTCCTTTTGTAAATGGGCACTTTCTGGCTGCACTCTCACTGGGCCAAAAAAAAAAAAAATTATGTCTCCGGTGCTTCTTCTTGTAAGAGCACTAATCCCATTCATGATTGCTCCATTCTCACAACCTAGTTACCTTCCAAAGGCCCCACCTCCAAATACCATCGTGTTTGAGGACTAGATCTTCTCCAAAATAATTGAGAGAGAGAGGACATAAACATTCAGTGCCAAGTGTGTGCTGGTGTTCGGTGAAGCTGGAAGATAGACATGCAGGAATTTCAGACTAGTCTTCCTAATTTTTGCATGATTGAAATTTTGACCAATTAAAGAATATTTAAAAATTAAATTCAACAAAGGCTCAATATTCTTTAGTAGACTCAATATTTTTCTCTGCTTGACAAAGCAATTAAAAAAAAAACCCAGCAGATTCTTCTTCACAGGATCAATACTTAACCAAAACCAGAACCTATTTAACCTATCATAGAAGAGTCAAAGCAGTAGAATCAGGAACTCACATTAAAGAACCAAGATCCCGGGGAAAGGATCAACTTATCACTGGTAGGTTTCCCCAGGAACTCCTTGTTTTCATGTGTCCAAAACTTTAGGACATTGACAATGAAATTATCATTTCATGAACTGGCATCCAATCCAGTTCACTTGATTTATTAGGTCACTCTAACACTCATAGGTTATCTCTGATTGCAGTAGCAAATGCAGGACTGGAGCAATTGCCTGCTCAAGTTAACAGTGCATAACACACAGTCCTGGATGAGAGTCCACAGCGGTGGGTGGTGTGAGTCTACAATGAAGGCATTCTTCAAGAAACCCTTCCAGTGAGCACGTCCCAACATCAGAATCAATTCCAAACGTCTGTCAGCGGAAGGGCTGCTTGGGCCATAACAGGGTATTGACAGATCACCCTTGCCTAAATCCTTAGTTTCCAGTCGAGCAATTTCTTTGATGATTGGCAAGTTGAGGGCCCCCTCAAAATCCACTAGCAAGTCCCTACTAACACCACTAACCCAATAAGAAAATTCTGAACAAACCACTTACTTGCGACTGCTAGCTTTACTGTGTACAACGAAGAAGTGAGTAAAAAAATGCAGAATTTGAATCCACATCCAGACCTACTGTGCTTTAACTGGATTTCCAGGAGACCCATATTCATGTTGCCAATTGACGGCTGATCCTTTAAGTAACAGCAAGCATGCACTCTGCACCATCCCAAATTGACGGCTGATCCTTTAAGTAACAGCAAGCATGCACCCTGCACCATCCCGAAACCACTCTGTAATGTTTAACAGTTCATTGAGAAGTGACTATCTAGTTGTGTTCTGTGACAGAATTAAGCATTATACAGAGATCTTTTTCAAGGTACTATCCTCTGTACTTAGCAGAGTGATTCCTAGCAAGATATAAAGAAAACACAAACTCAAGAGTAACCTACCACACCTGATAACTCCTCATCTTCATTTCTGGCTAAAGACACTGTAAGCAGGCCCTGGCCTGCCAGGAAGCCTTTTTTCTGACTGACTGTTTCTCCTTGCTGATAAATTATGGAAGCCATTACATGGTAAGGCAAGGTAGGTAACAGTGGCTCCTCCTTGATCCTGTATTCTCTTACATTATACACTGGAGGCTTAGAGTTACTGATTAAACACGTAGGCCCGAAATTCTCTGAAGTACAGAGTGAAACAGTTGAAGAGTGACATAGTGATGTCTGCTTGCTCTCCCCTTTGTCCTTTTCTTCTGCATGGTTAAATGTTGTTACATGTCTGTCATCTGATAAGCAGCCCTGAATTGAAAACAAAACCTGAGAGTTGCAACTTTCACTGAGATGTTTTTCAGTGAATTATGAGACCTCAGGGCACGCATGCCAGGTGCCACAGGGCCAACTCACTGACGGGAGCACTTACATTTGTTATCATCTTGCTGCTGCCAGAAAAGATTTGGGGCATTTAACTACTGCTTTCTCTCCCCACTTCCCCTAAGACAGTGTCAGTAGAATGACTGAAACAGGAACAAAAGCCAACCAAGAAGAAATTTAAGGGGACAAGAGGGTATTTTCAGTTCTGCACGTATTTACTTTTTCTGACAATTTCTTTTCATTTTATGTCTCATTTCTCTGGATATATGTTTTCAATTGTAACTTTCTGGAAAAGCTATTCATCTTGAAAACCCAAGTTTTCCATCGCCAAGGGACTGAAAGAAGGACTTGGCATTCTAGAAAAAGAAAGCCTGAATGAGGAGGGTAAGGAATTCGACACACCAACGATTGGTAAAAGAATAAGTAGGAGCTAGTTGTTTCGCAAAAGGGTGTAGAACAAGCTTTTTGACACCAGGAAGTTGAAGATTATTTTCCCAAGGATCAAGGAGGTATGAGGGAAGGAGGAGTTCCACCTCCCGTCAGAACATCAGCTGTACTAGAACCTGATAGGACTATGTTGACATGAGATGGAGCTTCATTATCTGCTCACCTCCTGTCCTGGCAGTGTGGTCCTTCCAAGGCCATGGAACCGTTACTGGTCTGCAGCCTAGAGGTTAGGGACCCCTAAGAGATTCAGATGGTCAGCAGGATCAGGATGAATAGGGATAACCCTAGGATAACCCTAATAGCTGTCCGGATTTTTAGGATAAAAGTCTAGTGCTCCACATCCCTGGGCTGGTGGCTTGAGGAGGCGTGGTGAGATACATACACCAGAAACTTTCCTGAAAGTTCAAGACATCAAGGGATTGGCCCTAGAGAACCTGGCCTCCAAACACAGCTGGACTTTAGATAGTGGTGGCGGAGGACTCACTTAGCCACATGGTTCTAGCCTCATACTATGGGGATGCTTCAGGGACTTTCCTGAAGTCATGAAACTGACGGACTAAGTGGTCCAGGGTCAGCCTAAGAAGCATTCAGAACTTCTGGGCTTGTGGTGGTGGATCAGCTCATTTAGAATTAGAATCAAAAGACTGAAAGCCAACACTAGACCTAGTGAGCTGTGACAGTCCCTGACAGAGGACAACGCCTGCACATAGTGCTTTGCTCAAGAACACATCACAGTCCCCAGTGGAATCTGGATCAGCCCCTAAGAGAAGGAAAAAAAGAAGAGGGCAGCAGAGTTCCCTGAGAGGTTGAGATGAAACTGGAACAAACATGGATGCCTTTCTGCCTTCTGTAGTATCAGGAAAGTCCTGTCCTGGGCTAGTGTATACAGTAGGAAAAAAATCGATTGTGTCATATTTTTGTGCATTGCACATCTAATCTCACATATTTAAAATCCTGCATATAACACACAGAAAAGTTAGGTAGGTGTGGTGGTGCATGCTTGGAATACCAGCACTCCAGAGGTTGAGGTAGATAGATCACAAGTTTGAGCCCAGCCTGGGCAGCTCAGTGATTTAGTGATTTGGCAAGACCTTGTCTTGAAATGGAAAAAAAAAAAAAAAAAAAGACTAGGGCTATAATTCATTGGAAAAGTTCTGGGTTCAATCCCCAGTACAGCAAAATAAATACATTAATGCATACATATATACAAATTAGGTAGAAAGTTGAATTATGACTAATAGAAGGAGAAAGGTCCACTTAATGCTCCTGACTTAATTTTGCCAACTGTCTTTATGGGTGTGACCTACAACATGGGTACACTAAAGAAGGACAGAAAGAAGAGATGGCTTAAATTGTCCTTCACACCTAGAAGAGAGCTTTGGAGCAAGGAATGCACTACGTAAAAAGCACTCGAAGTTATCTTAGGAAATTTACAGAAGATATTCTGATTGTGAAATTTTTCTGTATTTTTCCACTGTAGTCAAATTAAATCTCGGTTCCACAAACAAGAAATAAACTAATAACTCATTATATAAACAGCAAACAACATCCACCCCCAGATATAGTAACTATCTGCTTTTCCTTTTAAGTGCTACTCCTCTTTCTACATTTGCACAAGTAAGATAATCATTCAAAAATGCTATATGCTATTTATCCTGTGACAAGGTAACTTGCTTATTTAGTTATTTGAACAAACTATGTGTGGTACCATTTTTGCTGGGATAAAAAAGTGCCTGAAGAATTACTACTCAGCAAAAGATCTATCTTTCCAGCAGGTGTTTTAGCTATAGGAAAGTAATCACTTAGAAAGAAGATTGGCAATTTGCTAAGTGAAAATGGAGGTGGTGTGCCAGCACACATCCTCTTGGAGTTCTGTGAATGACACTGTTACTGACATTGCATGAAATAATGTAGACTCTGAGAGCTCTTGGTCCCTAGAGACCTGTAGACTCTCCTGCAAAAACCAAGCAAACATCACCAGCACAAAGTACTTTATGTGTCTAAAACTGAAATATTTGTAGAGTCATTTTAAACTGATACGGAAAATTTCAATCTTATACATATAGAGACAAATACTAAATCATAATTTCAATAAATCAAATATCTATATTGTCACCATTATGAGAAAACCATTTCCATGTCTGAACAGTAGGAAGTATATCTTTTTACCCTGATGGAAAACTTGGAATTGTGCACTTGAGTGTGTTCAGAAACAGGGAAAAGAGCAATTATGTATGTTAGCATCTAGTATAATCATTACAATTCAGAATTAGGGCTTTTGGAAGAGAAAAACAAGTTGAATTACTTTCCATTAAACTCAAATTTCTCACAAAATAAATAGAGGCAAAATTTTACTGAGATACACTTATTTTCAAGGCGAACTTTAAGATAAATATAATCTCCAATAAAACAGTATTAGAAATAACATACTCACTTAACATTTAGAATCAACATTAAAACTACCTTAAGCTTTAAAATTGTGAAATATAGAACACACCCATACACACACACATATGAAAGCATATTTTTAGCATCCTTAATTTTGACTGAAATATAACTTTGAGCCATAGTAAGTATTCAGCGATAATGCAATCATGAAGTCAACAGTAAACCAGTAAAAGATTAAGAGGAAGTTATTATAACAATATTTTTCTAAAAAAGAAAGATTAATGTAAACTTATGAAATCATATATATTCTTAGATTTCTAAAAAAGAGTGACTTAGCCTTTTTTCAATGGCCTCTTGTGCTATAAAAATATTTTCTTCTTTCTGAACTAATTCTAAATACAAAATCATCTGGTAATGAAGATGAGGGAAAAATTCATTTTTCATTAGCACTTTTGAATTGTATATGTATATGTGTGTGTGTGTGTGTGTGCGTGTGTGTGTGTGTGTGTGTGATTGAAAATGTTACTGCATAACAGTAACTCAAAAATTTCTCATATTCAAAGTTAAAAGAAATTTGATATTTAGAATTATAAATTGTGAATCTGAGAATTTATTTTACATAAATTCAAATTTTTTCTTCCAATTAAAATAATTATAACAAGTGACATTTTAAAATTCTATTATTTGATATAACAATGGTTGCCTTTTTTGTACACTAAACAAACCAAACCCACCAAATGTCCATGATTTTTGAGATGAAAATAATCCTATTACTAGAAACTTCTCTAATGTACTACTTGGTGTTCGGTACACATTAACTAAGCAGTTCTTCAGATTTCTGATTAAATGAAACTTTCTAAAAAGCTATACCAACATGTCATTGAATTAAAATATGTATGCCTACTAAAATATTTAGCAACAAGGGAACACTTTTGCTAAGAATAATATTTAAAGCCAACCTTCAGATTTAAAACTGATCTGACCTATGCAAAAAACACAAAACATATAAACATATATAATCCTATTAACACATGTACCCTGAAAAGCCTTGGCAGGTATTACAAAAGACAGTTGTTGACATAATATTTATAAATATTAGCAATTCAGTTCAGGATCCAGTAAAACAAAATACATCAATTAATGGTTTAGGTAATGTATGTTAGGTTGTGAAATTTGCTAGCATTTTTCCATTCTAAGCTCTGGACATGCTGCAAAATTGCAGCGCCTTCTCATTAGGATTTCTATTTTCTGCAATGACGTTTGAGCCAGTGCTAAATTAAAGCAAAGGCTGACGACCATAAGAAACTGGTCATTTACTCTTTTCCTTCTCTTCATAGTAAGAAGTCTTTAAAATGAAGTAGTTCTCTTTAATAATTTAATTGTTCCTACAATTATGTTATGTTGATCTTCTTAGAAAAAAAGGCACATGCCAGCTCTTTCTGAATTATCCTGGATTTCAATTAGGAAGGTTCATTTCAAGGACACTTTCTCCCTTTAAGTATACTGCAATGTCCTCACAACTCTGCTTTCTGAGATCTGAGGAAATATTTAGTATACATACATGTTCTGTAAGTACCTAGAACAATATGTCTATGTGCAATATAAAGAGTAGAGTAACCATCAACCTGTAGTTTGCATTATACTAAGTTTCTAATCTTAAATTTAGTACTTTTCCATAAATTGATTTTTGATTTTACTTGAATAATTAGGATTTAAAGGTATATTTAAGAGCATCAATTCCAATATTGGCCATGTCGTATTGAGTATGACATGGAAATACTAACCCCACCAAACACAAACTCTTTCTTATAACACATCTAGAATTTGTTAGATTTTTAAAAAGTCCTTTGTTTGTTTTTTAATATGATAAAATACATTTGTTATTCTTACTTTAATTCTGCATGTAGTCATACAAACTAGAATAACTTAAAACGACACCATCATGGATCCAAGTGCACATTTTTGAGGCCTATGGTATGATTTTTTGGCTGTCTCCTCCAAAATTCAGGCATTGTGACTTAGTGATCAACATGAAAGCATTACGAGTTGGGGGTTCTCAGAGGTAGTTGATGGGCCTCATGAGAGGGATCAAGGCCCTTATAAAAAAGGTTTCAAGAAAAGCTTGATATTCTGACCTTTCCACCTTCACCAGATGAGAGAACACAGTGTTCCTACCCTACTACAAATGTAGCTTTCACCACATAGCAAACCTGCGAGTGCCTGAATCTTAGCATCAGAACACTAAGAAATGTATTTCTGTTCATTATAAATTACCTGGTCTGTGGTATTTTGTTATAGCAGCATAAACCAGGCTAATACATGTATCTTATTATAACTTGTAGAACACACACACACACACACACACACACACACACACACCCCAAACATACCTATTTAACACCAGGCAAACAACTGACCCAGCATTATTAACTGAGAAAAGACTATGCTAACTGTACACAGTTTCTTTGAATTAATTCTCTCAATGACTCCATCAAGCAGTATATTTTATCTCTACTGTATAAAGGAAAAAAAAAACTAAGAAAAATAGGGATTCAGAAATATGTCCCAAATCACATGTCAAGAGACAGAGTTTGTGTTTATTTTGTGAGAATGAGGATTAAATTCAGAGCCTTTGTACCGAACTATATCCCAACCCTTTCTTATGTTTGTGTTTTGAGACAGGGTCTCACAAAATCAGTTACTCAGGCTGGCCTCAAACTTATGATCCTCTTGCCTTAGTCTCCCAGAGTTTTGGGAGAGATAGTGACATAGTCTGAAGCCAGGCTCCAGAAATGAAGCTTTAAACTAACATATGACAATGACAATCATATTTAAAAAATCATTTCTCCGTGACCATCTTGTGTCTCAACAAAATCTGAAATTTTAGAAACATCTATTGGATAACTGTCATAATCTATCTACGAAGTAGAAAAATCACAAGCCGGATAAGCATATTTTAGCCTATTCTGGTAATTTTATCCGTGTTGCAGTTAAATTGTAGCCTACATTCATATTATATATTAAAGGACATGGAAACCTCAAACAAATCTAGTCATGCACACTGCCCTTCATGCCTCACGGTGCCACTTTGGTGGTATCTTCTTTTCGACCAAAGGAAAAGGGGCATATGGTTTTGAAGAGAGGAGAAGAAGTAGGAAAGGCAGGAGGATCAAAGTCAGAGGAATATGCAACTCTAAGTAAGAAGTAGCAGCTTCTCCAGCCCCCCTCTGATCATCATCATCTTCCAGCACCGTGATCATCAGCAACACAATGCACAGTCATGATGGACAGAGTTTGCTTAACAGCAAATTCTTTCTGAATATCTCTGACTGCCAGATGCAAAGATTTCTCCAGGTATGTATAATTAGTACACACACATTTGTACATAATTAGTACATATTAAGCCAAAAAAGATTTTCGAGATATGCTCCATACTCGTAAGGAATTATGATATAGTCCTCACCAACGAAGTGAATTCTTGGTGACTAGCACAGTGTTCTCAAGTGGCATTCCTCAGGTTTTTAAAGCCACTTTCTACTTGGTTCCCTCTCTTGGTCTCTTCTTCTTACTGGCCTGTCTCATCACAATCATTTTTTATCTTATCTCTCGTACAACCATAAAGAAATGATTTCTAATTTTCTTTTCTTGGAGGAAAAAGAAAGGCAAGAGGGTGTTTAGATACGGCCCAGGAAGAATACAGCTGGTCTGATTCTGCTCTGGGCTTAGAAAGAAAAAGCTACCATTTCTCTTTTGTACCTCTCAGCATCAGCAGGCTTATAGTCAAAGCTCAAGGTCAAGCAAGGTCAAGTTAAGGGTGAGAGTTTATGAGAGAACTGTAAGGAATGCCACTCCATCTTCCTTTTGTTAGGTTCCTCTTAGGAACCCTGTAGGCACTGAGTTTCCTGGAGTCAAGCCAGCTCGCCAGGGGTTCATTTACAGGGTGTCCCCTCAGGGCTCTGAAAAGACAGAAAGGGCATGGAGGCATAGGGAAAGAGGCCATCCCCATCTTTGCTCATCAGTGACACAGTGGCAATTTACACCTCCCAAAACACTTGTACAAACACTACTTGCTTTTCTCCTTTTGAAAAGAATGCAAATGTCATGAATTTGAGAAAGTCGTTATTACTTCCCATTTTATAAATAAGGAAAACTCAAAAAGAGTACTAGGCTTTGCTTTCAGTTTAAGAAACTAAAAAGGGGCTGATGATATAACTATGATAAATCATTTGCCTAGCACATGTGAGGCCATATTTGATTCCCAGAACTATAAAAATTAGTTAATTGATTAATTGTAAAAACCAGTAAGACTGTGAGCCAGGGCTTGCACCAGGGTCTCTGAAATTCTCGCTCTGAAATCAGCACCTGATAGTGTTTCCATCTTAGGCACCTGCTAAGGTGCAGGATTTAAGAAAAGCCCTACAGAATAGATAGAACAGTAGCAGCCCAATGAATAACTTGGAGGCAAGCATCAATAATTACTAAAATATACATAAAATCAGTAATTACTAAATAATGAGAATTTTTTCATTTTTTATTATATGTAAAATAAAAATGATTCACTGGATTTCTGAAACATCAGGCTGCCCTTTAAAATGACCTTGTTTTCCATTTAACCCACTGAGGATTTGTCATCTATGAATATATCAACACATAAATTTTTATAAGGACTGATTTGTAGTTTTAGCCAGTGCTGTCACTGTACAACTGAAGTCTAGCTATTTACTACCCACCATAAGAAGCAGCGCAGCTTCAAGCTGCCTTTGACATACCCTGCTTAAGTTTAGAAGGACAGTGATTTTACTTAATTTCAGTCCCGAGGACTGCTCAAGGTCTTGGGAAAGAGTTCTGTGTGTTTGTCTCGGACATATCCTTTCGGGTTGATAGACTTTGATCACGTTCGTAAGCCATTGTCTTTCCTGTCAGGGATTGGAATCCATTTAGTGTGTCTGGCCACCTCTCAGGATCACTCTGGCCAGTTGCTGGGTGTTCTCCAGCTCAGTTATGCCCTTCTTGTCTTTGTTGATACTATGCATGTAATCCTTGGATGTAGATAAATGGCAACTTGCACAAGACACAGTCGTGTGCTCTGCTTCAGAACGTCTAGTGCCCTTTGGGCTGCAGCATTGTACTGGGTGGGTATTAGTTAATAATCCTGTGGTTTAGTATTGAAAAGAAGTGTCACCTGCAAATTTAAATTCAGAGATTTTTTCTGATCATTTTTTATTCTAGGTCACAAGTAAACATGTCAAAAAAAATCAAACATTGACCAAAAAATAAAAAAAATAAAAAAGTGTCGCTAACCAACCAGTCTGCCCCAATCAGCTCTCTCCCCATTAGTTTATAAAATAAGGCTGAAATAAAGTAGCAGGGAATCAACACGTTTGTAACTGCAATGTGACATGACACAAAGGAAACACACTTTCAACTTATGCTTTTAGAAAATTCTCAAAAATTTGTGTTAACATGACGAGGAGAACTTTCAAGCAAAAAATCAAAATTATCCTTAATGGCAAAACACTTGTGATATAATTAATTAAAACTTCAAGCAAAACGAAGATATTGATTTAGCCACCATTCGCTCATTTGACTGCATTTGCTGAGTGCTACTATGGGCCAGCTCCATGTTCCAAATGTGAGTGACCCAAGACCATTTTGCTTAGAAAGAGAAACCAGACGCAGAAGGTTAAATATCACAAAGTTACTCTAATATGAAAAACTCAAAGAAAAAGAGGAAAATAAAAGAGTGATGGTATGATATGAGGAGAGATTTTTTTGGAGGGGAAAAGAGACATGGGGAAAAGGGGAAAAGAGAAGGTGAAAGGAGAAAGGGCAGCAAAAATGATTAAGATGCTGTATGCCTTTGCACCAGTTCCCCAAGTTGAATGTAATCATTACGCATTGTAGATGAGCACTAATAAAAAGAATAATTTTGGGAAATATAAATTTAGGAGAAAAAATGAATGTGAGGAATATGATGCCAATTAATACACATTCCCTAATCATGGACTTAATTATTTTTGATGATGCTATAAAACTTGATACAGAATTACGAAAAACAAATGCTTAGATTTTTGTCATTATCTCCTAAGGAAAAGTACAAGATTACTGGAAGAAATAAAAAGTAAACGAACATGACTATAAGCACAAAATAAACAGTATAAAAATCAACTTAAAAAACAATAAAGTAAATATCCTATTGAGAATAACAGCCAAAAATATCTAGGAATAATCTTTTGCAAGAAATGTACAGGCTCTCTATGGAACCAAAGAATGCTATGATGACATTCAGAGACTAATAACAAAATAGGTCTTGGAAATTAGAAGTACAAGAACAAGGAAAAACTCAATTTGAGGTTTGGGAACCAAAATCGAGAAACCAGGAAGAGACAAATAAAAGAAGCAAAAATAATAAACATGAAAAACTAGTCCTGAAGTTAACAAGAGGAGGCCCAGAAAAACAGAAATTGAAACTGCAAGAGGAGAAAAGTCTGCAAGAGCAGACTTTCCAGGACACTGGTTTCCAGGCTGAAAGATCCACCACGCATCTGGAATAGTCAGTGAAAACTGACTAGGCACAAAATTGTAAAATTCAGAACACTAAGAAGAAGAATTTCCATAGAGACTGATTACATTTTCAGGTAGAAAGACCAGAATTAGCCTTCTCAATAGAAATGTAGGGAGCTCAAACAAAATGGATAAAGACTTTAACTTTCCAAGGGGCAGTGGCTTCATGGAGGAGGCATTTAATGCTCAGGGAACTCACACACTCTGGTTCCCACCACCTCTAGTGGCTGGCTGGACCTGTGACCAAGTCAAGACGGAGGAATGATCACAGCAGCAACACATGCCACTTTCAGGCCAAAGGACTGAAACTTTCTACATGCCCCTCTCCTTTTGCTGTCCTGCCATCACGACACGGAAGGTTCCTGTTGGGGTGGTGACCTCATAAGAAACAGGCAGGGTCCATCAGGCAGACCCTACAAGGGGCTTTCCTAAGAATCACTGGACTTACAGAGGGGTTCCTATAAGCAAGAAATAAACTCTCGAGTGTAATTCCACTTTCTGAAGCAGTTCTGGAAGTCTCCTCTCTTGAGTATCTGTAGGCGTACTGTTGGACTTGATGTTCTCCGGAATCAATTCAAAATGCTTACCTTTCATGGTCATCTTGACTTAAGAAGTCATGAGTCATGCAGTGTTTGACCCAGTACAGAAAGTGGACATGAATACAATTCTTAAAGAGATTTTCTTTCCATTGCATGGCACTCAGCAGTGGCATTCACTGAATTTTTGATCATGCCTTGTACAGACATGCATGAAAGAAGACTTCCAGAAGTGCTAAGGAATGTGTCAAGAATGGTGGGATAAGTGTGTTCAAACTGAGGGGGATTAGTGGCAATGTGTCTTTTACTGTAATGTTTTTTTAATTTAAATAAAATATCATTATATATTCTGATTGCCCCATGTAGATTTCCAATCTGGAGTTCTGTGTCCTGTTAAAGTATCAATTACGGGTAAATAAAGATATTTTCAGATAAATAAATAAATGCAACATTTCAGAAAACTACTTTGGCTTGCGTCTTTTCTCAAGAAGCCACTGGTAGCTGAGGAAAGAGGAGGGTATGGACGGTAGGCAGAATAATAGGCTCAAAGAAATGTCCTTATTCCGTGTTATGTATCTCATCTGGTAAAAAGGACTTTGAGGATATGATTGCATTAAGATTCCTAATGCAAGACAGACAGAGCATCCTCAGAGAGCTGGGTGGGCCCAATACAATTCTGGGGGTTGTAAGCTGTCCTTGTAAATGGAAGAGGGGGACAGGAGAGTCAGCGTTAGAAATTCAAAGATGCTACTACAGTGGGGCATTGAGGAGAGAGAAAGCTGACGGGTACCGGTGGCCTCCAGAAGCTGAGGACGTCAAAGAAATAGATTCTCTAAAGGAACACAGCCCTGCTGACGCCTTCATTTTGAGCCTGTGAGACACAGTTCAGATCTCTGATCTCCAGAACTTTAAGATAAGAAGCTGTGGTAAGTCAGTGAGTCGTGGTAAGTCAGTGAGTCGTGGCAGCAACAAAAGGAAACTAATACAGAAATAGGAAAAAACATGGAAAAGAACGAAGGGAGGACTTACGATGCAGGTGGCCAGGTGGCCAAGAGAAGCCAGACGCACAGGGGCGAGCAGGAGAACCCATGAGAGATTTCATCAGCGTGACACTGATTTGCCACGTAATGTGTGAAAGGATACTGAGAGGAGATTTCTACATCTGGGGAAGAGCTTAAGGGTAAGGTGGAGGGCATGAAAAAGTACGCAAATAAATTCACAGAGAAGACACCAGCTTTAAGAGAAGTAAAGATCTGACCAGAAAAAGAAAAAAACCCCATAGTGATCTGGCCGCCACTGTTGATGGGGTTTTTTCTTTCTTCCTTTTTTTTTTTTCCCCTCGGGACAGGGTCTCACTTTGTAGTTCAGGCTAGTCCTAAACTCACTGTGTAGCCCAGGTTGGCCTCAAACACATGGCAATTCTCCTGCCTCAGCCTCCCTAGTGCTAGGATTGTTGACATGCGCTATCATGCCTGGCTTATGTGGTGCTGAGGAATCAAACCCAGGGCCTTCCACTTTCTGGGTAGGCACACTAACTACCCAGCTACACCCCATAGCCCTACTAATCTATTCTTAATAATAAAAATACTGGTATTGACTTAGCCTAACACAGGTTAGGAGGACTGGGAGAAGCAGGATACCCGGGTGCAGGAGAGGGGATTGAGTGGGCTTTGCAAAAGAGCTAGGCCTTGCCATCTGCACAAGGATCCCCTAGAACCAGGCCTCTAGCTGCATAAAAGCAAGAAATGGCAACATAAAAAGGAAACCCCAAAAATACGAATGAGTAGTAAATAGCTAAAGGCATTAAAGCAATAGTTTCCGAAGAATGGGATGTGATGTGAAAGGCATAGGCTAGGGTACCTGTTTCCTTAACCAGCCCATGAGCCATTTGGTTCTTTAAGCTCTACGCATTATGTGCATACCTAACTTTGATCAAACTTATAAGAACTGCCAAAAAACCGCTACCAGCAAGGCTTTCGTGGTCTTACTACACTCTAATCCCTGGACACGACTGTGAAAAATCACTCACTTTGTTTTTCCCTGCCAACTGGCACTATGGGTGACTATTTGTTACTGCAACTCTATAATATTTTTGTGCTTCCTGAATTGAAACAAAAATAGGAATGTGTGTGGTTTCTAAACAAGAAAAAAAATTGACCAAAAGGTCAAGGAAGAAACAAAGTATATAAGAAAAGAACCAGGTAGCCATACTGGGAGCTGAACACGCTGAGGTAACTGTTACTCTGCCCAACAGTGGTTGGCACGGGCCTTTCTTAATTCACTGAAGCAACTTCTTGGTTAGATATGCCTTCCAACAACAATGCAATTTTAACATTTCATATTTAGTGCCTCATTTTTATTAAAGGCAGCCCAACCCCAATAGGCAGTCAAGTTCACGGCTATGACCACTGCTGCTTTGGATAAGATCTGAACAACATGTTACCAATATTAACTGGCCCAGGGGAATGGGGTGGGGAAGATCCTAAAAGAACAATTACATAAACCACACATTTTTAAACCTGTGGCTTCAAGGATTTTTTTTTTTAATTTAAAAAAATGTGAGAGATGCGTTTAACAGCACTCATCATTTGTTCTTCTTGAGAAAGTGTGGAAACATTACACGCTCATAAAATTGATAAATTTAGAAAATGTACTGTGCCTGAGCTTGGACACGGATCTCCACTGAAAGCTGAAATTTCAAGAGGCAGTTTAGTGGAGCTGAAAGCTTCCACATTCCTGGATTAAGAACTGTGATGAGTGTGAAGTAAGAATGGGGCAGGATACAGGGACTTCGGGATAAGACACAGTAACTCTATTATGCGAGGCTGATCTGCTTCCTTTTTGCAGGTTATTTTTCCTCCTAAGATATTAATTACATCTCTTGTACATAATACTAAAAGATAAAGCCCTTTATGGCACACACCAGGCTTGGGAGCTCTTAGAATTATTCAAAAACAAAGTACTCAAGCCATTGATTTTTTGACCATTTGCAAAGATTAGAAAAAAAAATCAGAGGGTAGGAGGGACCTCTTCAAGGTCATGCTCACCCGAGTGAAAGTGATTCCTGACTCCCACTCTCATTCCCTCTTGCTGGTTCTCTCTTTCTCTAATCCTAATATATTTATCATGAATCATTAAACACAAACCTATTATCCAGTACAATTGATTCTTCCATAAAATGAAAAGCAGCTTCACTTCTGTAGCTTTTTATTTTTAAAGAACTCTGGGTAAAGTTTGGACACAGAGAGCAATAGATGCTAAAGAAATGCCAAGTGGCAAGCGATCTCAGAAGGCGGGGCTTAGTGTGACTAACTCAAATGAATAAAAGGAGAAATGTATAATCATGAGACCCAAATATTCTTAGAAGTTAGACGGCTGGCATCTATATGCAAAGTGGCAGGCACCTATTTTCAGAAATCCAAAGAGAACGAGGTGGGGCATGCTGGGTTATCAGCAAGGCTTCTTCTACCTCACAACAGTTATCACCAGAAACTTTGAAATGCTTATAAAGGAAATCACTGTCTGTAGGACCAAGACCTGATTGCTGGTACCTACTGTGTGCCTGGCATCAAGCAACTGGAAGATGGGAAATGTTACCATCGCCTTTTAGAAACAGAAATTTCAAGTTCAAAGAGGAAGTATTTACTGTGGATTACTGGGATAACCAGTCACCGAGCTAGGATCTGAACTGAACTCCATTTCCAAAATATAAGCTCCTCCGCTACTAGGCAACAATAATGAATATAAAAGTCAGATTGAAGCCTCTAGCAAGTCCAATTCAAGGGTTGGTCAACCGGGCATATTAGATACACTTTTTATTAGTCTTGCTAATATTTTCTGTTTGGAATGTTTCATAATTTAAAAATGACTATGAAGAACTTTCATTATTTTGCCTTATATAAAATTGAGACGATAGTACAAACTTGTCAAGATTGCTAGCTGTTGAGAGGAAACGTCAGGAAACCAGGTAACACGGGTCTTCTCCCCGTCAAATGCTACTTACAGCAGGATGAGAAGCAGTTGGGGGTACCCACTTACCCGCAGCCACAGCCCAGTGAACGGTTCAATAATAGAAGTGTGCTAGATAGAATGAGGCGCACCCAGCCCAATTCTGAGCCAGAGGCCTACTCGCTTTTTGCAGATCCCACCGAGTCGGAAGACAAGGGGGCTGGCCATAGCTAGAGCCTGAAAAATGGGTTTTGAGGTTCTGGAAATAGAAGCAAGAAATTCATTTTTCTCTGAGATCTTGGCCCTATTCTTCCAAGTGAAAAATGATTTTGACCTAAGAAGGCTGTGTGCGCCTATTCAATCCAGTAATCCTTCCCCAAGGGGAATGGGGATGGTTTTGGATCTAGGAACCTTTTTCGAGTTCACTGATGCTTGGCCCAGCAATCTGATAGTAATTGTGCTCTCAATACCTTCCATAAGCAATTTATCCACTATGATTATGAGATATTTGGGATTTCCTCTTTAGACTCAAAGGAAGGAGTAGAAAAGCCTGGTTTCTTTACTAGAGAATGTAAAAAAAAATCTTTCAACTAATGGAATTGTCAGGTGTAAGTGAGTGATTGAAAGAAACAAAACAAAACAAAAATGCAAACTTTCTTAAGAACTTGGTCATCAACATGTTAAATGTTAGGTTGACAAGGGCACTGTAGAAGTCAGGGCTTTTTTTTTTTGAGATAGTATCTCACTTCCATAGTTCACACTGGTCCTCAACTCGGTGTGTATGAGTAGCCCAGGCTGGCCTCAAACACACAGCAATCCTTCTGCCTCAGCCTTGCAAGTGCTGAGATTACAGGTAAATGCCACCAGGGCATTCCTTAGAGGGCATTGTTTTAAAAAGGGAATGGACTTCATTACTGTTTTTCTTTGTTGCCCCTTGTCCTGTGTCAATTGGACACTTCCCTTCAGTTCCTTTCTCTTAAATGAATTGCTGCATAGATGCTCTTCAGAGAAAAAAACGTGAGGCCATATAATATGATTTTATATGCAAAATAACAACTTGAACAATAAAAATGAATTTAAATTAGAAACTGGAGAGGATGTTAGAAAACATAGCTACTAACATTTGAAAGAAACGAGGAAAAGTGAAGAAGGAAGGGTAAAAAAAGCCTGAGTACTACTGAATATCAGAAAATAAATAAAATGCAGCCAAATTATCCTAATAATCGTCTAAGGAACGTGACCATGCTTATTCAATTAAATTAAACCAAGTAGCACCTAGCAGGAGATAAGTAAACTCAACCCACACCTATCACTTCCCAGGGCTGCTGCAACTAAAACAAGAGACATTTAGTCATTGTTCAGGTAAGAAGCCCACAATGGACAGGGTTGGCTCCTTCCTGGGGCCCAGCAGGAGAACCTGCTTCATTACTGCCTGTAGGCTTCCATGGTTGTCAGTCAGACTTAGTGTGTCTGGGCTTAGGGCATCTTAATGGCGTTCTCACCATGTCTCTGATTCTGTTCCCAGATATCCCTCTTAGGAAACCATCACTCATATTGGATTAAGGGTTTGACCTGCAGTAGTATAATCTCATATTAACTATCTGCACAGAGCTTCTTTCCAAAGAAGAATGCATTCATAGATTCTCGGGTTAGTATTCAACACGCATGATGGAGAGGGACAATTTAATTCACAGTACCATTCACAGCTGAATTACTCAATGGTCACTCCTTTCTTACTAGTTTCTCCAGCTCTTTTAATAAACACATTTTAAAATGGAATTTTGAACATTAATCATATCTAATATGTTACTTTTTATATAAAAATCGTGTCTTATTTTTTATCTATACTGTTAGTGTTTTGTCCATAAGGTAGGTATAGTAATAGAACTTAACTGTTACTATGCCATCAAGATTTACCAGGCCCAATTTTAGCATTCTAAGCTTCAGTGAGTGGATCTAACTATTGTATTGACGTGTGTGTGTGTGTGTGTGTGTGTGTGTGTGTGTGTGTGTGAGTGTGTTGGGGGAGTGCCGGGAGTTGAACCTAGGGCATCATATGTGCTAGGCAAGTGCCCTACTGTTGAGCCACACATATACTACATAGATTAATGTTTCATATGTTTGCTTTTTCTCAGAAACAGATTCTAAAGAAAAAGAGAAAATGTACTTTTTTGTTAAAGAAAGGTAATAAAATTCTTGTCTCATAATTACCATATGGACTCAGTAAGCCTTTAAAAAAAGAAAAACCCAAAGTTCTAGTACAAGATCTTAGTAATTTTTAACACTGTACTATAGCATTATCCTAAGAATAATTATCCATCCAATTATTCTCAAGTGCTTAAAAAAACTGAAATAACAGAAAAACAGAAGAATGATGGAAGAAAAGAACATTGTTACCCAACAGAATAGTTGTGAGTGACCTAAACATAGTATTTCGTGCTGTCCCAGGCAGTAGGAACTAGCCACACCTGGCTACAGAGAATTTGAGATAAGGCTAGTGCAACTGAGAGTCTGGACTTTCATTTCTAAAATTTTAATTAGTTTAAGTGTAAATAACTATATAAGATTAAGATCTACTGTATTGTACTGAAGGTAGATATTCACCAGGGAAATAAATTGCATAATCCTTACATATTTCTTTTTTGTCATTTTATTTACATATCTCATCTGGATCTTTTATTTCCAATTCCCTTCACATCCCCTCACTCCCCAATCCCCTTTTTGTCTCCACAAAAATCTTCTTTCTATTTTCTATCTCTTCTACTTTTTTATTGTTTGGTTTTCTCATATTAGAGAAGCCTTGAGGCATTTAACCTCCTGTGTCCGATTAATTTCACTAAGCAAAATGGTGTTGAGATGTATTCATTTTCCTACAAATGAGTCAAGCTTATCTTTTTTATGGCACAGTAAGACTACATTGTGGAAATATACTACATCTTTTTCTATTCATCTATTGACGGACATAGTGCCTTCTTTGAAGATTCGGCTGTTAGAAACTGTTCTGCTATAAACGTGGGTAAGCGTGTATCATTCTTGTATAATGACTTTAAATTTTTTCAGAAGTTTCCCAGAAGAAGTATAGCTGGGTCCAATGGGACATCTATTTTCAGTTTTTTGAGGATTCTCCATACTGCTTTCCATAATGGCTGTTTACAGTTTACAGTCCCACCAGCAGTGTGCGAGGGTTCCTTTTCCCCTACAACCTCATCATCATTTGTTCTTCTACCAGCCATTTTTACTAGAGTTAGATGGAACCTAAGAGTTATTTTGATTTGTATTTCTCTGATGGTTGAAAAGCCTGAACTTTTTTTTCCATGTATTTATTGGCCATTTGGACTTCTTGTGAGAACTGTCTATTCATTTTAGTTTTGCATCTTTTGATTGGGTCTTTTATTTTGGGGGGTCTAATTTTTTTCAGTTCTTTGTATATTCTTCATAATAGTCCTTTGTCTAAGCAGTAGCTGGCAAAAAAAATTACCATCCCATCAGCTACTCTGTTGGTTGTTTTCTTTGCTCTGCAGAAGCTTTTTAATTTGATATAATTCCATTTGTTGATTATTGCTGTTATCTCATGTGCTTTTGGTGTTTTATTAAGGAAAGACCTTGCCTACACCTATGTCTTCAAGGGGTCTGCCTATTTTTTTATTTCAACAAGTTCAGTGTTTCCACTTTAGTGACTAAGTCTTTGGTCCATTTTGATTTGACATTGGTACATGATGAAAGAAGTGGATCTTGTTTCATCCTTCTGCATGTGGCTAGCTAGTTTTCCCTGCACCATTTGTGAAAGAGGCCATCTTTACTCCAGCAAATGTTTTTGGCCCCTTTGTCAAAGATCGGATAGATGAAGGTGTCTCTGTATCCTCACTGCGGTTCCACTGGTCCGTCTGTTTGTTTTTGTGCCAATACCATGTAGTTTCTATTTCTATTGCTGTGTAATATAGCTTGATATCTGGCATTGTGATACCTCCTGTTTTTTTTTTTTTTGTTGCCTAGGATTGTTTTGGATATTGTTGGTCTCCTCTGATTCCACACAAATTTTTGGATCTTTTTTTTCTAGTTCTGTGAAAAATGTTTTTGATATCTTGATTGGGAGTGCTTTGAATCTGTGCAGCAGTTTTGACAGTATTTTGACAACATTTGTTCTGCCTATTCAGGAACAGGAGATGTCTTTCCATTTTGTAACATTCAGTTCAACTTCTTTTTTCAGAGTACCATAGTTTTCAGTATAGAGGTCCTTCACCTGCTTAGTTAGGTTGACTCCTAGGTATTTAATTTCTTTGAGGCTACTGTGAATGGGATTGTTTTTCTTATCTCTTTCTCTGTGTTTTCATTGTTTCTCCAGAGGAATGCTATTGATTTTTGTGTATTGATTTTTATATCCTACAACTTGGTTGAATTTATTAGTTCTAAGAATGTTCTGGTGGAGTTTTGAGGTCCTTTATGTAAAGGATCATGTCATCTGTGAATAAGGATCTTCTTACTTTTTTCTACTTCTAAATAAGGGTTCTTCTTACTTCTTCCTTTTCTACGCATATTCCCTTTATTCCATTCTCTTTGCTGGTTGCTCTGCCTAAGGTTTCAAGCACTATGTTGAACACAAGTGGTGAGAATGGACTTTCTTGTTTTGCTCCTGATTTGAGGAGAAATACTTTCAGTTTTTCCCCATTCAGGATAATATTTTCAACAGGATTCTTATAAGTTGCTTTTATCAGCTTGAGGTAAGATCCTTGTATACACCTATTTCTCATCACAGTTTTGATCAGGAAGAAATGTTGTGGTTTTTCAAAGGCTTTTTCTGCATCTACTGAGATGATCATGTAATTTTTGTCCTTGCTTTTGTTAATGTAGTCTATAACATTAATTGATTTATACACGTTGAGCCAGCCTTGCATCCCAAGAGGAAGACAAGTTGGTCATAGTGTATAATCTTTTTAATAATTTGCTGCATTCTGTTTACAAGTTTCTTATTAAGGATTTTTGCATCCAAACTCATTGACCTTTATTTTTCTGTTTTTGTTGGGTCTTTACTTGGTTTGGAGATCAAGGTGCTACTAGCTTCCAGGAAAAAGTTTGGTAGTGTTCATTCTCTTTCAATTTAATGGAAGATTTTGAGAACCATTAGTGCTAACTCTCCCTTGACACTCTGATAGAATTCTGTGGTGAATCCATCAGATCCTTGGCTTTCTTGTTGTTGTTGTTGGCAGACCCTTTATTACACCCTCAATTCATCCCTGGTTATTACTCTCTTCAAGGTTTCTGTATCTTCTTAGTTCAACTTTCACACATCACATGTATCTATGAATTTATCCATTTCTTCTGGGTTCTTAACTTTTTTGGAATATAGATTTTTGAAATAGTTTCTTATAACCTATTGGTTTCCAAAAAATGTCTGTTGTGATTTCACACTTTTCATTTCTAATTGCACTGGTGTGATTTTTTTTCTTGTCTTTTGTTGAGTTTGGCTAAAGCCTTGTTTTATTTAACCTTTCAAAGAACAAAATCTCTTATTTACTGATCTTTTTATTGCTTTTTAATGGCAATTGCATTGGTCCCCCCTCTGTTTCTTGAAATTTTCTTCCTCTTACTGCTTTTGAATTTAACTTGTTCTTCTTTCTCTAGGACTTTGACCTGTATTATTAGATTTTTTTATTTGTATGCTGTTTTTTCATATGTGAACTCATAGCTCTAAATGTCCCTCTTAGTACTGCTTTAATTATTTCCCATAGATTTGGGTATAATGTGCTTCCATTGTCATTTGGCTTTAGGAATTTTTTTATTTCTTTCCTAGTTTCTTCTATGATTCACTGTTTGTTCAATAATGCATTATTAAATTTCCATGTATGTATGTATGTGTATAGTTTCTGTGGTTTCCTTTGTTGTTGTTTCCTACTTTAATTTCATTATTATCTGAAGGTGTATAGGGAATTATCTTCATAGTATGTATTACTTCCAAGGACATAGTCTATTTTGGAAAACGTCCCATGCACTGTTGAGGAAAAGGTGTATTCTTTTGTAGTTAGCCAGGACACTCAGTAGGTATCTGTTAAATTCATTTGTTCCATGATGCAATTTAGCTCTGCTGTTTCCATGCTGATTTTTTGTCTTGTTGATCTATTTGTGAGAATGAGGTATGGAAGTCTCCTAGTATAACTGTATTAGAGTCCTTTGATCTTTCATGTCCATTAATTTCTGTTTTATATAGCTGAGTGTGCCTACATTGGGTGCATGTTTGTTTATAATTGTGAACTTTTGTGGTTGAATTGTTTCTTTTATCAATATACAGTGTTCATCTTTGACTATTCTGATCTGTTTTAGTTTGCAATCTGCAGTATCTGAGAACTGTATAGCCACTCCTGCATGTTTCTGGGCTCTAGTCGCATGGAATCTTAGTTTCCATCCTTTTACCTACACTCTGTGCATTTCTTTGTGAGTGTAGTGTCTCCCCTTAAGATACTAAACAACTGGGTTCTGCTTTTTGATCCACTCTGTCAATCTGTGTCTTTTGATTGGTGAGTTGCAACCGTTAACATTGAGAATTATTACTATTTTAAGGTTGTTTTACTGCACCAAAATTGTACTTTGTATACAGCTTGAAGATGGACCAGTGGTAAAGGTGAATATGTAAAAAAGAGGTGACTGCAAAGAAATAGATAAGGTGGAAGTCAAATAATTAATTTTTTAAAGTGTCCATTGGACCCAAATGACAAATGGTGATGACTTTTTTTAGTAACAATGAAGGTTAAATTTTTGTGTGAACTAATCAATATACCAGGTTCTTAAAACTATAAAACTCCAGAAATAAGGTTAAGAAATTATTATAGTTCTACTCAAATTGTCACCTTGAAGTGGTTAAGGAATGGGGATATAGCTCATTGTTAGAGCACTAAGGCCCTAGATTTGATCTGCAGATGCAAAAAAAGGAGAGAAAGAAAGAAGGAAAGAAAGAAAGAAAGAAAGAAAGAAAGAAAGAAAAAAGAAAAGAAAAGAAAAGAAAAGAAATTGTTACACAGCAAGAGTCTGGAATCTCAAGCCCAACATGTAGTGCATGACCTTTGGCAAATTAGTCAGCCTCCCTAAGATCCAGCTCCCTCAACTGTAAAATACGGATTAGAAAATTACTTCCTCTTTTAGAGTTTTATAGATAGTAAATTCTGCATGCAAAGGGCTTATCAGAGTTCTCAGCACACAGGAAAAGATATATGTCAGCTAGGGAAAGTGATTATGCTATCCCGGAGTTGTTTAGGACAGGTTTTCTTGTCTATCAGATTTGGAAATCTAAAATATAATAAAATGATAATCATTTATCACCAACAGAACTTTTCGTAGCTGATGCCTGCTGCTCCCCCCAGGCAGCCACATTCCACCGAAGTGAAGGGAATGAGTGAGTGAGCAGAAGATGTCGGCCTCCCTGGGGCAGCTGCTCAGGGGGCTGTGGACTCCGCCAACTTTTCGATTCAACTTTAATCTCAAACACCAGGAAATTGCTTTCTCTAACTTTTGAACTGAAAAGGCACTACTTGAATAACTCAAATTATACAGACAACCATAGAGAAAAGGTAAAAACATCTCCTGAAATCTCACCACCTGGAAAAAATGCTATTAACTTTCCAGGTTCCTTTGTAAAAATGTACACATGCATATTTGAGAAAACTGCTATCATCCCATATTTGCTGATTCCCACCTGACTTTGTACTCAAGAATGTCTTTCTGTTTCGCTCACCAGATATTTCCGTGTTCATTTTTAGCAAGCTTCCAGCCTTAAGGCACACGAAGAAAAACACAAACATCCACCTTTGGATAATGGCTTTGCTCAAAAACTGAGGTGAGCTGTGAGGTCCAAGTAGATTTCAAAAACAACTAAAAACCAGAGGCCTTTGCTTTTTTTTAATGAAAATAACAGCACAAATGGTGTCTTGGGCCCAGCATGTGGCACACCCTGTTCCCTAAACGGCTCTTACTTGTGGAATGTGAAACTTGTGGAATTGAACTTTTAATAAAACGAAAATGTGCTCCAACCTCAGTATACTTTCAGGGTTTAAGTCTCTTATTTTATCTAGATCACAACTTTTTTAGGCTTGGCTTCCAAAAGTTATTTCTGAGTGTTAAACAAATATTAAAAATACGGGTCTGGCCTGGGTCTTACTTTCTGCCGCCAGACTGGGTTCACTCTGGAGGCCAGACATGTGTGAGTCCTTATCCTCTGGATGCCACCATGTCTCCGCACAAGCCAGTGATCTGAAGACCTAAATAACCAGGGCCCCACCTCAGGGGCATTCCAGGGACATTTATCTGGAAGTCTGAGCTCATCACTTCTGAGATTCAAGTCCACCCTGCCAAAAGTCAGAAGCGTGGATGAAAAAATAATGCTCATATCCCAATATGATTTTTAACCATTTTCATATTCTTCTTATATGGCTTCTGCTTAAAAAGTCAAGAGTGTTTTTGCTACTCCTGAATAGACAGCTTCAGGGAAAGAATCTGTGTTAGAGAAGCTTCTGCTTGCTTAAAGGGATTATGTTTACAATTTTCAAACTTGCACACGAGTTTGTAAGAGTGGCTTTACTCTGAAAGTGGCCTACAGTAATGTGATGTAGCCTGATTGTTCAGGTCACAGGGAACTTTATCTGAGGAGGGGAAGGCGGGGTTAAAAAGTGGGCTGCAGGGGTGGAGTAGTGGGGGAAGGATGAATAACTAAGGAGACCTACAGGATCAAATGCAGTTATCCCAGTACACACCAAATTCAGACACTCACGACATTGGCAGAGAAGCAGACAGGCCTGGCCGACTTCAGCAAGGCCATCAGGGGACTGAAGGGCCCAATCCAGGCCCTATCCAGACAGCCACCAAGGAAATATTCCCAAAAGGCAAGTTCAGAATGGGTTTTCTGACCAGAAAAACTTTTTAAAAAAAATTAAACCTAGCTCAAAATAGTATCCCTACTTGTTTTGGAAGGAGACAGCTGAAGGGTCCCGGAGACACAGCCACCTAATCCTCTCTCCCTGATTTCCAGGCAGGCAGACTCTACTTCGGGGACAGAGGCAGTAAGCAAGGAAACCCAGGAGGCCAGCCGTACCCTTCTTCCCTTCTTCTACTTTCTCTTCTGGACAGATTATTAACCAAAGTATGTTTTCACTACATGAAAACTTAGCGACAGTGAGTCATCATTATATTAATAACTAACCTTTTAAGTAACCTTTATATAATAAACCACGTCACTCCCTTTATGTTAATAATAGTGAAAACAATGCAGAAAATATCCAGAGAAATGTTTTTATTTCTTTTCATGGTTTTTAGGATAGGGTTCTCAAATGTGGATTTCTGACTCACCCCATCAGTGTCACCTGGATGCTGGTCGGAAATGGAAGTTCTCAGGTCCCCAGATCTACAAAGTCAAACACTCTGGGGCAGAAAAAAGCACTCGGCCTTTTAATAAGCTTCCAAGTAATTCTGATGCAAGTTCAAGTTTGAAAGTATAAGCCTAGTGAGAAGAAGCTGGGACCAGAGCCCCGAGATCTAATTCAGATTCCAGTTGTGCATTCCATGGTCCAATTCAGTGAGATTCAATGACAAGCCACTTGTGCCTCTCTGTGCACTGAGATTAATGCAGACGTGAGGATGCACAGTGGACACAGTCCTCACTCACACTGGGAGGGCCCATGAGCCTCTCTACTCTTCTGCACCTCTACAAGAGAGGCTATTTTATTGTCGTTCTAGTTTCGTATTTGCATTTCTAATGTCTACAGAATCACGGCCACTCAATAAACGTGTAGTGGGTCAAACAGGAGGGCCACTCACAAGTTGAGATAAATCCTACCTACCATGCAACTCACCAACAACCTCAATGTCACCCTAGTCAAGTAAGCACCAGCCACTGCTGATTTACTATTTCTTGCATGTCAGCTTTGAGTAGTCCTTTTACATAAACTCATCCAATCCCTTCTGCCACCTGTGCTCTGGAGAGTACTTTAGCCCTATTCTACACAGAAACTAAGGATTTGAATATCATGTAATTCATTCACAGCCATGCAGCAAAGCCAGGGTCACATGCAGAAATGCCTTCTTCCAACGTTCGTGCATGCAAAGGTGGGAACTGCTCAGACTGCCCATAAGGCAAACTTCTCCAAAGACTCCAAGGTTGATGACTGACTGGTTATCTGCTTATCAGGCATTTATGACAATGGAATACAAGACATTCAGAAACTATAGAAAAAACAAGTACTAGGAGGGCTAGACTTTCATGGGCTAGACAGAAAACGATTAAAATAAGACTGATAGATGCATTTTTATTTTGCCAAGCACAACCCTTATCTCATCTGTTGATTAGCTATCACTATGAGGAAAAAGTGATGTCCAAAAGTACAAGGGGCATAAGGTAAGAGAATAAAGGATAGTCTACTGTATGACATATTTTCTCAAATATTATGATCATTTTGTCCCATTTTTCTTGTATTTCAGTTGATTTGGCATTTGGTTTTCATAGAGCTGAAAAAGTAGATGGTGGTGGAGAAGCTACAGCTCCGATGACTGGGCAGCTCCCAGCTCACTGAGTAAGCATAGTGCTCCCTCGATGGCACTTTGGCTATCTTAATGTTACTCTCTTTCTACCTCATTAAAAGGAGAAGTTCATTTGTCATCTGTCATCTACCATTTTCTTGTAAGTGATTCAGGGTCAGGAGGGATCTGGTTGGGATTGATGGTGGCCCAGGAGCTACTATAGCCAGAGGCTGTAAGAACTGAAAACGGAGATGAACACCAGAAGCAAAGGTCTTACCTTACTAGGAGGGGGCCCGTGGTCATCCAAGTAAGTGGAATTTCCTAGAAAAAAAGAGAAGAAAGTTGATGGGTTAGTTTTCTTCAAACCCAATTGAGTTTTGCACAGTCATTAAAAAATAAGCATTCTAGATATAGTTCTATTCCAACAGCAGCACCAAAGAAAATGGATAGTTAATCAACAGTTTGACAAATATTTTACCCACATGGGTGTGCAATGGGTGTGCAAGTACACACACACACACACACACACACACAGGAACATGCACCATTACTTCACACTCAATGCCTATTGAAACAACCTGGGGCTGCTGGTTCATAAATTTTAGTGTGCATTAGAATCACCTGCTGGGCTTACCAAGACATGAGTTTCCAGGCCCCATTCTCAAGGTTCTGATTCAGTACCTCTGAGAATCTGTATTTCTAACCAGCAGTTGATGGAGAGGGTACTGCCTCTAGAACCACACCTAGTACCTATACTCTGGTTCCCCGGTTTGCATGGAAATTGTTAATTTCTCTTTTTATTTTCAATCTAGTTTGGTTGGTCCTCATGAACAGCCACCTGCTGGTATGTGTGTTCTCTAACTGCATACTTATTGTTTCTTTCTTTTCCGTTTCTTTTTTATTTGTTTGTTTGTTTAATTGATTGTTTGAGACAAGATCTTGCTTTATAGCCCATTACTATGTAGCCCAGGCTGGCCTTGCACACACAACAGTCCTCCTGCTTCAGACTCTGGAGTGATGGAACACCTGACTTATGTAGTGCTGGGGAATGGGAACACGGGCCTCACACCTGCGAGGCAAGCATTCTAACTGCTTAGCTATGTCTCCAGCCTGCTTCGTGCTTCCTGACGAAGAAGACTCAGGAGGGTTCGTAAGGGCATTACACTTCATCGAGAGGTTTTCTTTTTCTGTGTCTCTCCATTTATTTTAAGCACTAGATCTTCTGCTTAGTGCTTTACAGGTATTTCTGATATAACTCAATTATCAGATGCAGGGTAGAATTGTCCCTCTTGCAGCAGAGAAGATGAAGGCCTGCAGAAATCCAGTAACTTGCTCATAGTTGCATAGCTGCTAAGCTGCACAGGCATGTAAAGGCTGGTTTTTCTGGGATGTGCTTGGGCATTTGCCTACCTGAGAGGCCTACTTAGAGTCCTGCCATCTCAGGCTTCCCTCTAGCCCAGGCACCCCCTGGTAACTGTGGATCGTGTGGGGAAGCCAGTGACGATCTAATCAGTGGCTCCTATCTGGGAGGGGTAGTTCTTGTAAATCCAGGGAGATCATCTTCACCAGAAAAGGAAATATGACCAGACTTGCTAATGGAACAAAATGTAAGAAATACTGGAAACAAAGGGGCCTTACAGAGAGCAACAGATTTGGGAGTGTGATAAATGTCCTCCTTGGAGGGGATGAGAGGTGCTTTTGACAGTGCAGAGCAAAACTGAGTTATGAAACTGGAATAAACGGGAAGCAGAACATGAGCCAGGCACAGTTCAACTGGGAAAACGAATCCAAGCATCATAAATAAGTGGGGTTTGGCTTATAGGTTTTTCCACACTGAGTCACCATCCATCCTTTTTTCCTTGTGGTATGATTTGGAACTCACCTAACGTCTACTGGGACCACGCTAGCGCTGACCCCTTGTATGGATTAAAGGGATAACAGGGCCCACTTTTAATGCACAAGACAGAAACAGAGACACCTGCCATGCCCACGAAGGAGTTAGTTTCCTTCCACTGGGGACAACATGGACAGGAAAGTGTATGTCAGATTCGCTACAGAGGGTGTGCGTAAGCACAGTTGCCCATGTCTTGAGAACCATTTAGGGCCACTCCACTATTATGCAGCTAGTAGGCCTGCAGTGTTCCCACAGGCTCATTGTCTTAGTTACTTTTCATCACTGAGACTCAATGCCCAACATCCGCAACTTAGGGAGGAAAGATTTATTTTAACCTATGGTTTCACAAAGTCACAGTCCATTCACAGATGGGTGGCTGGAAAATGGTAGAATCGCATGGTGGGGCTACAGCTAGAGTCAGAGTCAGCCAGTGCACAAGGAAACAGAGGTCTTCACAGTAACATGCAGAACTGACACAAGACTGGGAATGAGTTTGGAACAAGCTCACACCTCTCCAGGGCAAGCCCCAAGCATCCACCCTTTCCAGTCAGACCCTACCAGTGCACAGTCTCCATGGGAACGTGAGGCTTTTGGGGAACGCTCCAGATCCTTCATAGACTGAGTCTTTTGGGAGGGAAAAGAAGACAAACAGAAATCCCAGCCCGCTTCAGCTTACTCTCCAGTATCTATCTTCAGGATCAAAGACAGCTTAGTAACAAAATGTTTCTAAAATATTGAAAGTTGCCATATGAACTTAAGTTACTAAAGCTCCTGAAGGAGAATAATTGAAAGGTGTGATTACTAGCTGAAACGCCACACCAGGGGTTTCACCTGCATTATCTCAACATCTCAGCTTGGATATCTCAGACAATTGATGCCGTATCCATTGAAAGCAGAGCTCGTTATTTGCTCCAATTCTATTCCCCTAAATCTCTGTCACCTCTGTCTTCCTTGTTGGATTGCACAACATGTCCCTTCTCCAAGACATGTCCCTTCATCAAACTAACACTCAACCAACTCCAGCCGCAGGTCCTGCAGGCCTGGCCTTCAAATTATAGCTGAACTCTGACGGCTTCTCACCAGCCCCTCTGCGTCATTGGAGACTCCCTGGGACTTTTTATTTATTGCTAAATGTTTTCTGTACTCATAGAGCAATCAGAGGGCTTTAACGTTATCTATTAGGCCATGTTACCTCTCTGGGTCAAATTCCTTTCTCTAAGACCCTTATCTTGGTTTATAAGGTTCTATGAGATGCAAAGCCCACTTCCTACTACCACCATCCACAACGGTCTCCTTTCTGCTCCAGAACACATTAAAGTGTCAACTTTAGAACTGGCTCATTCACCTGAAAAGTTCCTCCCACCCCTCTACTGAGGCTCACCTGTCCCTTGTCTGCAGACGCCTTCTCTGACTACCCCATCTAAAATAGCACATTCACTTTCTTTCTTGCTTATTGTCAGTCTCTCAATTAGTGTACCAACTTCCTGAAAAGAACTAGTACCACTCATTTGTTACTATAGTTCCTAGAAAAGTCTTGGAGGAATAGAGGAGTATTCAGTATTTGCCTAATGAAGGAAAGGCCAACTTAATGCACTCTCTACTCCAGACATTTTAAATGCTTGTAAGACATGAAACGCTACATACTAGCCCATGTTGCTCCTGAGTCATAGGATTGGTAATATTTTTAACAAAGTAAACTAAAATTCTAACCATAAAGATTTAAGGGAAAGACCCACCTTGGAGGAGAAACATTGTGCACAAATGTGCATCATGATTTTTCCCCTTATAACACAAGGCCATGGCTTAACAATCAAAGATACTGTCTTCTCTGTATCTGTTTCTTCTTGTATAAATGATAATAATGATGGTTTCTGCTCATAGTATGATGTGGGATTAAAAAAATTATGCATATGTGGTAGAGTACCCAAACTTTTGACACCAGGGACCAGTTTATTTAAAGATCATCTTCCCAGAGATCAAGGAGTAAAGCTGTCTCCTGTCAGATCAAAGTCAGTATTAGAACCTAACAGAAACATGCAGACAGGAGGTGGAGCTTTGTTCACCTGTCCTGGGGCATGATACTTTCAAGGCCACAAACCAGCCTGGCAACAGTCCTGGGGATTGAGGGACCTGATATATAGCACAGAACTCAGGACCAAAGATAAAGCCCAAACAATAGTTAGTATTGTGATTATTGCTATTGTTAATTGTCCCTTCAACTGCTGTGGAGTCACAACATCAATGACCTCCACCTTATTATTTTCATAAATAAGTAAAATTGACCCCTATATAGGTACCGTCTGAGTCCTGTAGCATATATTTGATGCAACATAGTTACATCCTTTACCAGCTTTGCATATGGGAAGTACTGAAATTAAGAAAAGAGAACAGAGTATTACAGAAAAATAGTCGATTATATAACCCCTTTCTATCCGATGCCATTTTTGAAAGAATATTAACTTAAGGGTCATTGTAGCAAGTATGCCTACACTAAATTATTCTTCTGTGTTAGTGGCATTTTGTAGAATTAAACACAGCTCCAAAATGAGAGGCCGATATGACCATGACTAAGGTTCTTAAACACCACAGGATGCAGTTGTGCTGGTATGCGCTATTTTTCCTGATTAAGTGATCTCTCATGTATTTCTTCAGTCAACATTTACAGGGTAGCTTCTATTGCATAGAAGAACTGAGAAACCAAATAACAAATGAAATTCCTATTTTCATCACTGGACTGTACAATAACTCTTATTGTTCCTAGGGACTTTATATAGATTGTGTCACCTAATCCTCACAAGGCGGTTGTGTGTTAAGCATCGGAACAGGCTACACAGCTGGTGAACAACACAGAAGAATTCAAATCCTTACGGTGAGACTCCTATCGAAGACTTCTGCACAGTAAAATGCAAAAGTATTTTAAGGTAATTCTTTATTTTCTTATCTTTCCTCTTCCTTCCTTCCTACCTCCTTCCATAGTTGGATGTCATGACCCAGAAACGAGACAGCCCTGTAGACTATTTCTGTCTGCACTCCAGAGGAAACAGAGCTTGCTAGTGTTGGTGTCTGGACCCCTGGCCCATAATCTCACCAGCAGATCACTGGTTAAGACTCTGTGGCTTATCAGAACTCAGTGGCAGTCAATGCCTCACACTGGAGATAGAAGTTCAGGAAGTTTCTGTGGCTGGAGACAGTCAGGTTCTCTTCTTCTAAGGTGTAACTGTGTTTACTGGGCATTAGGTAGAGAGCGTTTCATCTTAGGATCTTACACTTTCATACAGTGAACTCAACAAAACCGTCAGAATTTTTGTAAATGAAGTTGGTAAACCTGTTCGCTGTGGAGATCAAAGGGTGAGCTGTTATACAAGTGTGCTGCTGTGAATCCGCTCCCAGGCATAAAGGCAGCTCTGGCTGCTCCGCCCCACTGAGGTCTCCATGCAGCAAGTTAACCCGTAGGAAAGGAAGAGCATGGCCGGCCTTGCAGCTCAGGATGTGAATTCAGGAACGGAAGAACAGGCGGAGGAAGGCTGGAGTGGGACAGAGGACAAGACCTTGCCTGCTATCACTGCCACAAGCGCCAGTGCTTCCAGCCTAGACAGTCTCAGACCTGGACCGCTTGAGGTGTTCTTCCCTTAGAGCTGCAGAGAGGCACATCAGCTCACAGAGCAGCCTGTACCTTTAGAGCTCCTTTCACGTTTCACGTCTTTCTATCGGGGATAAGAATGTCAGGATCTTGTCAAGATGGAAAAAAGAAAGTATGTGCCCCACATTTTCACTCCTGCCATCAGTCAAACTTTTTTTAAGGGCCCGTCTTAGAATTGCTAAGAAACTGCCAGCAAAGGCTGGCACAGAGAGAGCCTCTCAGGAGGAAGGAGGAATTTAAGCTGATCCAGGCTGTTGACATAGGTCTCCGTGAGACAGGGGGCTTCTGATCAGAAGTCACACGCCAGCTCTGGGAGCTCCCTGCTGCCATTTGTACCTTGGTTATGGGGTGGTTACGCGGCTGTGTCCATGCGTGAGCATGTGCAAAGTGTACACCAAAACTAACACACGCGACTCTTTTAACATGATTCTTAAAAATGACATGACAAGAGATCTCAGACTTTGCAACCAGCTAAATTGTAATGTAACCCAGATTCCATTCTGCCTGCACAGCCCTTCAAAACCAAGACCTCTCAGGAAGGCTGTGAAGACAGCAAGACCATCATCTATAAACGTGCAAAGATGTTAAACCTAAATACAAAGGAGTTAGAATTTGGGCCCCCAGTGGGGCTTATATGTACAACAGACTCTGTATGGTGGCATGTTGTGAGGATCTCCCTGCCTTGGCTGCCTTCAAAACTGTTTTTAGCAGTGATGTGTTTCAGGGAACTCACGTGATACCTGATATTAGGAATTAAGAGACCAAGATCTGTGCTCTGGAACTTGAATATTTCTCCCTGTTTACTATATTATACCAGGTCTCTGTTGGCAGAGCCATATAACAACTATCTGAGTCTTATGTGACAAGATAATGAACACAAAAAATCAAATATGTACCTAGAAAATAGGTTAAACATTGATTTTATAATAGAGAATGCCCCAAGAAATGTCATTCTACTCTATTTACATTGTTCTACCTCCTCAAAGTGTTCCATATGCACATCTATAAAAACAAAGCTCATAACTTACTGTGAGGCATGCATAAGGTTCAGTTCATTCTATGAAAAATCCCCAGGGCACTGTCTGCACACAGTAAGTACCTGCTGTATGTTCTCTGGCAGTACTGATGACGTCCCCAGCGTCAGCAGCAGCAAGGCAAGAGTGGCACCCACGGGCCTGCCGTCCTCTCGCTCAGGGTTTCACCCCTTGCTGCACATTCCACTTGCCTGCCATGCTTTTCAGAAATGTCACTGGGAGGCTCCGGCCTGTGCCATCTGATTTAATTATTCCGGTACCAGTCCCAAGTATTTGGCATGTTTTAAGATTCCTCAGCTAATTTGAGTGTCTAGCCAAGGCTGAGGACCACTGAGCTACAAAACACAAATTAATGAACTGCATAGCTCAGGCCAAATCCAATCTTCCAGAAGTAGAAAACCATGTATCTTACTGAGGCTCATCTTATTCAGAGGTCAGCTCCACCATCGGTGACAGAAGATTTCTACTCCAGGGTCATGTCAAAAGAGAACGCTGATGGAGCGCAATGATCGCAGAACTCCAGAGACGGGAGAATGACTACGCAGTTCTGCCTGGCACCTGTTCCAGGGAGAGGGAGGAAACTGAAAATGGCTGGGCTGGCTACAGGCTGCCCGGAAGGATCCTGGCAAGGGGCATCCATGGGAATGAAGCTTATCCTTTAAACCACACAGGTCACTTTGCCCTCCCCAAGACTCCAAAAACTTTTCACAGATAATTCAGAGCTTAGAGTTTCAGAATATATAGTTGCTGCAAACAATGTACTGTTCTGTTGAATCTCTTGTGTTATGGTTAAAATGTAAAATGTCCTCCAAGAGGCTCCTGTGTTCAGAGGTGGGGTTTCTGGAAGATGACTGGATCATGAGGGCTTAACTTTGTCAGTGGATTAATTCACTGACTGATTCATAATTGGATGTTACTGTTGGGAGCCTGATTGCAGGGGATGGATCACGGCAGCCGGCCCTTAAGTACTGGCTGTTGTTCCAGGTCTCTTCCTGTCTGGCTTTCTCACTCTGAGAGAGGTGCCCACACAATGAGTAGCTTTTCTCCACCAGGACTTTTCACCATCATAGTTCTGCCTTACCACAGGCCAAGAGCAATGAACCAAATGAACAGGGCCTGAAATCTCTCAAGTCATGAGCTCAAATTCCCTTTCCTCTTTTAAGTTGTTGTTCTTAGGCATTTTGTCACAGCTACAGGGAGCAAACTAACACATCCTATTTCATGGGTGAAAAAGGAAGGTAAGTACATAGTCCTCCAACTGCCCAGAACTTCCGGAGGTTTCAGCAGACATGACCAACTGGGGGATATTTATGAGGATGTGAAATGAAGAGCCCCTGGGAAATCTGGAGTAAAGATACTCTATACGCCCAGCCAAAAGAGGCACCCTGTCTTTCCAGGCTGTGGACCTGGGCCGGAAATGAGGTGAAGCCCATGCCACACCTATGGGAAGCCAAGAGAGAACAACACAACCATGTAAAGGAGAAGCTGCTAGAATCAGTAACGCAAAGGACTCTTGAATCAGAGCGCTATGTATTTTAAATAACAACAGTCATTCTTATGTTAAAGGAACAGCAGAAAGACACCTTAAGAAAATCACTTAAGGGGCTCTGTAGGAGTCCACAAGTGGACCTCACTGTGACAAAGGAAGTTGCCATAGGGTCACAGAAACAAAGCTATGGGATTCAGAATTAAAAGATCTAGATCTTCCTGTTAGTTAAGTGACCTTGGAAATACCTTGATTTATGTCCTCAGTTGTTAATATGGACATTAGGCCCCAGAATTGTTATGAAAATTAAATACTGAAAGGAAATGTACATTTTAAGCTAGATTTAAAATTAAAACTAGTAGGTATATAAACCATTGAGCACAGTGCCTACCTAGCACATGGTAAATTCAGTGAGTGAGCAGTCACTATATCCTCTCTGACATCACCTAATCTTATCAGTAACACTTAGTTTTATAATTGTATATATTATTCAGGAAACCAAAGGGAAACCTGAAGCCAGGGATGTGGTTTATTCTATTGCCACAGTTAAGCTCACCTGTCGAGAGACTCCTGAAGCGGTGACAGCTTGGTGAGGGTGTTGCATTAATCATGGATTAAGCCTCTGATGTGTGCAGCTGACTGCACTGTGAGGAAGTGAAGCCCAGCTGGGGGTGGGTTCCTGGTCACATGCATCTACCTTAATGGTGCTCTTCCTCTGGGTGCCAAGAGGTGAGCAGCTCTGTTCCTCCGCGCCTTCCCACCACGATGTGCCTGCCACAGAGCTAGTCAGCCATGGACTGCACCCTCTGAAACCAGAAGCCAATTAAACCTCTCTTCCTTTAAGTTATGGGGGTCAGGTATTTGTAAAAGTTGACCGATCCAAGTGTAAAGGATGAAAATAAAACAGTTATTTGGTATTTTCCATTACTTCTAAATATTATCTTGATACATGTCTTAAAGTATACCAAAAAAACCTTTTCCAATTATTTGAACTACCTTTAGCAATGTGCAAATGAACTTCCAGAACCTTGGGAATACAATATATTCTTGACTCTGAAGCCTTGCACTAGCGGATCTATTTTTGTCTGAGTTGGTCCCTGAAGAATAAAAATGTTTTAATTCTCTTTCCCCTTATAGAAGCCATAATATGCATTAGTGTCGATGTCAAAAAAGCCGCCTCTACACTGTGTCAATTTTGATCAAACACAAGTGATTCTTTTCAAAGTCTTCCTTTCATGGGTTCTTTTAAAATTACAATCATAAGTGATGAAATTCCTTCCTTTTTTCTTCAGGACAAGTCACTTCACATAGGATCTGTTACCTGCTGCATGGTCTCATGTTGCTGCTTCCTCCCTGCCCTTGCCGGGGTCCAGGACTCCGATAAGATACAGTTAAGAAAGGACTCACTGTGGAAGGCAACACTACAACCCAGCTCTGTCTTTGCCAAAAAATTATGCTAATGCCACTCTTTCCACCACTAACCAAAGGTTACATTTCTCTGAGAGGTAGCTGTCGGCAGACACCAGTCATCATCAGCAATGAGGAGTGTGTATGCTGAGTAAATATCTCTAGTAGCTCCATTTCTTAAAATTAAGCAGCATCAAAAACACTGTGATGGAGGAAAATTGCTTGCACAGTTTTACTTAAGTTTTAATGAAATTATTTTCCACTGAATTAAAATGAATGGCTTTATTAACTCTAAATATTTAAGGTTTTTTTCCAAAAACATTTTTTAAATCTCCCAGGCCAACCTAACAATTTAATAAAGACAGTAAAAGCCTCGAAAGGCTTTCTTAATCCTAACTATGAAAAATGAGCATTCCAGATGCTGAAAAATAATATCCAAATTAAATTGCCATCTATTAAGGTTTAGGAAGGGGCTTCCATTCCCAATTAAACTAAAAGCAAATTAATATTCCTCCCTTTTGTTTTCAGTTCAAAAACATTGCTTTTTCTTATATTTCTTCATTAAATCTGAATATACATTTTGGAATGTCAAGGGTAAATTTGTAGGAAGAAATTACTTTGGGAATCCAATGATCAGTGTACTTCTTCTATAATAACAATCTAAATATAAATATGCATTATTTCCAAATTTTCTCAGGAATTCACGGCATCACATTATATGATCTAATGCAGTTAGAAATGGAATATCAAAGAGAAATAGACTCACTTAGGTTTCTACTTTCTTTGATTAGCACCTTACCCCCAAATGGTTACCATAGTTCATCAGTCCTAGGTATGGAGTTTTAATACACTTGCTACTAACACAGAAGCCACAAGCCTACATGCCACAAGCCTCTCGGCAACAGTCAGGCTAGTTGCTTCTTCCCTCTGAAACTGGATTCCACGTGGCCATCACGAGGCTGGCACCTTCCATGCATGTTACTGCAACAGAGCGCCCCTCATAAGTACATGGAAAGGAAACACAGAGGCAACTAGCTATCTACTCAAAAAGACTTAAAACCAGACAAGGTTGAAAAAAAAAAGCAACATGTTTTTTGGTTGGTCCAGTGCTATTCTAAGCAGCAGGCAAAGTGCTCTTCATATCCTTCCTACTCAGATCCTAGAAGCTAGTAATGCCTTGGATAATAAAGGGAACTAGGGTTCTGAAGATGAAGGGACCTGAAAATGTCACACAGCTAACTGACACGTGCTCCCGTATTTGGCTCGGCTGCCTGATGTCAAAACCATTCTGCACACCCAGACACTCCAGGACTTACCCAGAGATTCCAGTCTGGGTGTTTTGATATAGCGATCCCTTCAAGGCTCACCATTCTGGAGCTGCAGAGGTAGCCCAGCAGAGTGGTAGCTGCTGTCTATGACTGACATCTGACTCATCAGCTAGAGGCTCCCCTCAGGCAGCATCATCGCTCAATGAAGACAAAGGCTGCTGACCTAAGATCCCAGAATTCTAAAGGCTCAACATAACACTCAAGTCTAGCTAGTTGGGAGGGAGAAGAGTAACTTAGGTGAGGCCCTGATCCCAGAAGCAATTCAGAACCTCTGACTATCTCCTATGGCTCCCTAACTGAAGTGTCATTGCAGTGAGTTTAGTCAGCTTCGGCATGACTGCCCTACAAGACCGTACCCATTTGGTACGGTTATCATGATTCCAAAATACTTGCTATAAAAAGGTAGCTTAGGCTAGAAATCCATTCACATTATTTCAAGAAATTTCAACAGTGCATTTGTCAACAGCAGAAAAGGGAACACTACTTGAGTTATTTAAATGTAACCTCAACTGATGCCAACTTTTGAGATGTACTTGTTTAGCTGAAAAATGATCCCCCCAAAACTGCCCTAGAACTATAAATATATTACTATGTATGCCCCGCAAAATACTATATAAATATGATTAACTTAAAGATTCTGTTACAGCTTGGATCTGGAATGTTCCCCAAAAGCCTTGTGTTTGGAAAGTAATTTAATTATGGCAATTAATCTACTGATTTCCTGTGCTGCCAAGAAGTAAGGCCTGGTTGTAAGGGGTGAATCACTGGTGCTTCACCTGGAAAGGGTGAATCACTAGGACATGACCTGGAAGTTCATATGCTAGTTCTGCCTTTTCTCACTGTCTCTTCCTCTGTCTTGCCATGCCCATGTTCTGAACAGCTTTTGTTTGGCAGGGTCTCCACCAAGCCTTCCTGCCACTGCAGGCCACCCATAAGGGAACTGAGGCCTCCTGAAACTGTGAGTTAAAAATAATCCTTTCCTCCTTTAAGTTGTTTGTCGAAGGTATTTTGTCCCAACAACAAAAAAGTAACTAAGACTGATCTTGAGATAGGGAGATCACCCTGGATCACTTGGGTGGATCCAATGGAACCCTGAGAACCATTATTAGAGACAGGCAAGACAATCAGAGCAGACAAGATGAGCCGATGGGATAAGGATGGGGTGATGTGCCTGGAAGACAGAAGAAGGGGAAAGGAGTCAGGAATGCGGGCAGCCTCCAGACACCGGAAAAGGAAACAGACAACAAACCTCAAAAAAATCAAAAACAAATACAAAAATAGATTGTCCCTTACAACCTCTGGGAAGCACATAGCCTTGTTGACGACTTATGTGAACCTATAAACGCCTTCTCAGACAAACTGTAATATACAGCGAGGCACTGCTTTAAACCACAGAGTTTGTGGTAACTTATTATAGCAGAAATAGAAAATTAACACAGTTGTTTGAATGGCTTTGCATTTTTCTATTATCTCTACAGATGAACAAATTTTCTTGTTGATGGAAATTCTCAACAATTTGAAGAAATGTTCAATCAAAAGGCAAGCTTAGGAGTTGAATGAGAATTTTAAAATTTGAAATCTGAAAGAAGGTATTGTTCTCAATGGTAAATATCTGGTATTTTGTGTTTGAAAGACTTCTACATTCCAGCACTTAATGTATTTCCTAATACTGTCCACTTTACTCTCCTAGTAAGATATACAGTAAAAAATGTAATGAACACTCCATTGTGCTCACAGAATGCACCATCTTCACCAGTGTACTTGACTATATTATAAAAATATTATCATTATCTAAGTATTCCATAACTTGAAAAGTTTTGATACACTGCTCTTAGCAAACATGTAGAACATCAACAATTGATGTACTGTCTCTGAAAAAGGTTCTGAGTTCAAACTGCCATTGCTTGAAGTCTGGAATTTCTCTCTGGCTGCACAATCGAAGTGGTTATAGATCAGCTCCCCTGTACACATGCACACACACACACCATCATGCACGCACACACACACACACACACGCGCACACACACACACACACACACACACACACACACACACACACACAAACACACCCCATTTGATTTCAGAATAGGAAAAATCACCAAAACTAATGAATAGTCCAGGGCTGGAGGAATGGCACAGTGGTTACAATGCTTGTCATGTAAGTGTAAGGCCCTGAATTTGATACCCAGCACTACATAAGGTGTGGCATGAGGCACATGCTTCACACCTGTAATCCCAGCACTCAGGAAGGTGAGGCAGGAGGATTGCTGAGTTCAAGGCTAGTCTGAGCTATATAGTGAGTTCAGCACCAGTCTGGGCTGCAAAGCGAGACACAGTCTCAAAAAAAAAAGAAAAAGAAAAAGAAAAAGAAAAAAGAAAATAAAGGAAAAGAAAAGAAAAAGAATAGTTCAATGCCTCAAATTACAGAGAAAATAAACAAAACAAATAGAGATGAAGTAACTACACTAGACGTGTGGTTTATTAATAAATAATGAAGACACTTGAGTGCTCACTCTATGTGTCAGTTTTGGCCCTAAACAGCCAAAATTTCAACATTGATCACCGGTTTACTCTTTAAATTTGAACTAGAAACACTGAGTTTTTCTTCATAATTGAATTTTTTCTCTAAGGATAAAAATGTAAAATCATTGAGCAAATTTTTTAAAAAATATGCTTCAAGTATTGAGGACAGTTCCAAAAGACAATGCTCAAAACATTTTGTACATGGCTGTAGAAAGTTTTTAGCCTCTGACTCAGACAATCAAGTTTTAGTATATTAGTTGAAAAGAAGGAATATTTGCATGCCCTAACAAATTATCACGGATTGGATGGCTTAAACAACAATTATTTCTTATAGTTTTGGAGGCTGGAAGTTGAAAATCAGGATGCCAACATGGCCCATTTCTGGTAGAAACCGTCCTCTTGGTTGGTAAATGGCCACTTTCTTGCTGTGTCATCATATAAGGGAGAAGGAGAGAGAGGGGGAGATGGAGAGAGGGGAAGAAAGAAAGAACAAACTAAATTATTTCTCCCCTTTCAGAATCCCATCATGGGGCACCATCCTCAAGACTTCATCTAAACTTAAATCTCCCAAATGCCCCACCTCCAAATATCACATTGAGGATTAGGATTTTAACATATAGATTTTACAGGGGCATAGCATTGTCCCTCTGAAGTTTGCAGTAAAAAGAGGACACACACATGAAAGGAATATTATAAAATAAGTAGATATATTGTGTTGAGTCTGCTAAACTGGGAGCGCTGCTCTGGGATACAGCCAGGGCCTCTGAATAACCAGGGGACTGCGGGATGTTGAGTCTGGGTTGTGGATTCTCCCCATGATCTGAAACCAAGATCAGAAGATGCAGTACTCCTAAAGAGGCACACAGAAGTCCACGGGTCTCCAGGCACATCTCATATGAGCTTCTGTGCGTGCTGCATGTTCATCCTGATTCCATTATCTCAGACCTCCCGCCCATCTCATCTACCCTGAGGGTCAACTGAGCTGGATGACTCTCCTCCTTCGCCAGGAAGGAAGGCAAACCCAAGCCACGTGGTAGGGAGATGTTAAGAGTAGGACGTGGGTTTGCGCTCCTGGGACTTGCATTTCACCCTCCTCCGTGCTCTGTGCACAGCAGGGCAGTGGGGAGAATGGAGGGTTTCACTGCAAGTACTTTCGACATGCGTCAACGTCACAGTGATGAAGTCGGAGGAAAGCTGAATCCAGAATTCGGATGCAAGAAGATTGCAAAGACCAAGCAGGGAAGAAAGAAAAAACAGCAAGGCTTGGTGACATGCTGTGAATGACAGTTTTTTCTTGGTAATGCATGAAGGTCGGTGTCAAAGCACAGATTTTTTAATGGATAAAAAGGCTTTTGTGTTTCCAGCTCTGTTTCCTGCTGATGGGTGCCTGGCTGTGTCCTGAGGCCACTGATAACAAGTGTCTGTGTCTTTACATTCTAACCGAATCAGTCACAAGTTCATTCAGAGAATGGACCAGTATCCTGACAACTTCTTTCATGCTTTAGAAATAATTGAGTAAGAAAGAACTTTCTACTGGGTGTTTCAAAGTCACTGCACTACAATGATGTGCATGTGAGCAGGTCACACAACCAGATGCTGATGACTTAGGAAGCACGAGGGTGGAATGGGTTTGATGACCGGGTTGGTCTCACCCGGGCATGATGGTACACACAGAACTAGCCCATCTAGGATTGCTTTCATATAAATGTTCAAATAACATAAGGAAGAGATCACAAGTTCTCTTTTTATGAGATCTTCAAATATAAAAGAGGATATTTAATAGAGCAGCAGAAATGACTGACACTTTTCAGAACAGTAATCTTTGCAATATTAGCTAGTAATCTAACATGGAGCCTGATGCTCTTTATTAAAAAGAGAGTGAATTTCAATAAGTTTGTCACTCTTCTAATCTTCCCTCTCGTTCTATTTGGTCTCAGATTTAACAGGATTTAGGTGAGGTTTTGTGGCTCACAAGACTACATTATCAGAAGATAGAGAGAAAAAAACAGTATCTTTTACCTCCACATTAACCTGCACATAACATGTAACAGTAAACACAACCTCTCCAAAAAACAGAACAGTACAAAAAGGCCAAACAGATAGTTGCCTAAAAGTCAGAAATTCCTTGCCAAGAATGAGCTGAAGGTATTACAGGGGAATAAAAACCCCAGGAGAATGATAATGTGGGTGTTGTGACCAAACAATCTAAGCTAGAGCCCACACAATTGGATGTGACCTTGAGCGAGCCATTAACTCTTTTGAGTTTCAAGCTTCTGGTTGGTACACTAAGAATAAAAGCTACATCTCAGGGTTGAGAGGATTAAAATCACGATGAGCTGCCTATCATACGTACAATAAAGTATTGCTCTTATGATTATATTTAAAATAGAGTCAATTATAAAACATGGTGTGTCAAATAAAACTTCTTCCAAGTAATCACATCCATAAACATCAGCCCTACACTGCAAGATGCACCTCTCATCATGCCCTAGAATAGCCTGTCACAGTCTCCCTGACTGCGCTCAGGATTTATGATAAGCGGTTACACCTGGGCACCGATGCAAGGTAATTTTTCAAGCCTGGGCATGATATGGATATTCCTGCACTTGTGTTATTATTATTCTATAAGATAAAGTGTGCCATGGTCATAAGCATGTGTTTGCACTTAACGGGTCAGGTTTTTTTCTGCTAACGTCCTAATCCTACCTTTCAACAAAGTCACTGGGGTAAGTGGGCTTCCTCACACCCGGCCAGGGGAATCCTTCCGAAAAGCCTGACTGTCTTGAATTCATCATCACCGTGGAAATATTAATGACTTCCAAAGTCCCAGTGAGTCACTCACTTTTGAGTCACGAAATAACTGAGTCTGAGGGCAGGTGCGGAGCCATGCTGGCAGCAAAGGCTAGCACAAGCTCGGTGGGAATGCATCGGGGTTCACCACTGCATCAAAACAGTGAGCTTCCTGGTCTACAGGGCACTCCTGGGAAAACCACACGTGTGAATTCCAAGTGTGCTCAAGCTGACTTAGTGTCCACTCACTTGCTGGAAAATGCTGCTGCTGGTGCCGGTGCTGGGCAGCCGCTGCTGTTTCCTCCTTCTCCTCCACCTCTTCCATTTCTTCTTCTCCCCGCTGTCTTTCATTTATTTATTTTGGTACTGGGGATCAAGTCCTGGGTCTTCTCTCTGAACCACACCCCGAGTCCATGTTTCTTTTCAATTTTGAAACAAATTCTCATTAAGTCCTAAGTTGCTCAGAATGGGCTTGAACTTTCAATCCTCTGCCTCAGCCTTCCAAAGTGCTGGGATCATGAGGCCCAGTAGAAAATTCTTCTTAATTAAAAAAAAAAGAAGAAGTTTTCTCCAACAGCAGGAAATATCAATTGCTATCAGTATGTGCCTATAAAAAATAATTACCAGAAAACAGAGCTTTCTGTGTGAGAAGCAGTGGTCTTCTGGGGAGCAGGGCCTCAGAGTACAGGATCCTCTTAGTGAGAGTGACAAAGCCAGGACTGTGCAGCCTCCCACAAACACATTAAGGAGAGACTCTTGCACTGGACAGAAGACTGGTGACCTCTTGACCTTCCTCCCAAATCTCAGATCTGGGGATTCCCTGAAGATGACTTATGGCAACAAGCAAAGTGAACTGTTCACCTTTTAATAATCATCTTACTCTCCGCATAAGTTTCTATCACACAAATGAGGGTGACTAATATCAAGAATAAGAATATTGTCCTGGGCCTACTGGTATAGGCCTATAGTCAAAGCAACTCAGGGAGGCTGAGACAAAGAATTCCTACTTCAAGCCAAGCCTAGGTAAATTAGAAATTCAATGAGATCCTGTCTCAAAATAAAAAGGGGGGGGCGCGGTGTGCACATGGAACATTTTAAAAAATGGACCATATTATAGGCCATAAGACATGTTTAAACTAATACAAAGGAGTTGAAATAATTTCTCTTTTACTCATAGAACACAGTGGAATAACACTGAAAATCAACAGCAAAGGAAACAGCAAAAACTACACAAATATATGGAGACTAAATAACTTACTACTGAACAAACAATGGGTCACAGAAGAAATCAGGGAAGAGATTAAAAACTTCCTAAAGTTAAATGATAAAGGAAGCACGTCATACCAGAACCTATATGACACAATAAAAGCAGTCCTAAAAGGTAAATTCATAGCTATAAATGCATACATGAAAAGAACAGAGAAATCCAAATGAACAATTTATGGTGCACCTCAAGGTCCTAAAGAATCCAGAACAATATAAATCAAAAAGTAGGAGAAGAAAATAAAGTATAAAGATCAGAGCGGAAATCAATGAAATTGAAACTAAAAAATAAATCAATGAATCAAAGAGCTGGTTTTTGGAAAGACTAAACAAGATTGATAAATCTCTAGCTAAACTAACCAGAAGAAGGGAGAAAAAAAAAAAAACGCTTATCACTGCAATTAGAAATAAAAAGGGTGAAATCACAACAAACTTACAATTCTCGGAAACTCAGAGAATTAATTATAAGGAACTACTTCAAACTCTTAAATTGGAGAACTTGGAAGAAATGGATAACTTTCCAGACACATACAAAACACCAACACTAAATCAAGAAGACATAAAACTTTGAATGGACCCATAACACCCATAACACACATGGAAATTGAGGCAGTAATGAAGTTACTTCCAGAGTCCAGAACCAAATGGATTCACAGCAGAATTTTTTCAGTACTTCAGAGAAGAGCTAGCTCCAATGTTTCTCAAACTATTCTATGAAGTTGAAAGAGAAGAATCATTACCAAACTTATTTTCGGAGGCTAGCATCACTCTTGTCTTAAAACCAGTAATGGTGCACCCATCATAATCATTAGAGAAATGCAAATCAAAATGTCTCTAAGGCATCATCTAACCCCAGAGAGAATGGCACACATCGTGAACTCAAACAGCAGTCAGTGCTGGCGAGGCTGTGGGGAAAGGAACCCACTTACACTGCTCGGTAGGAATGTAAACTGGTACAACCACCCTGAAGGGCAGTATGGAAATTCCTCAAAAGGCTGAAAACAAATATTTCAAGTGACCCACCAATACCTCTCCTGGGAATCTTCCCAAAAGAGTTAAGAGCAACACACAGCAGAAAGCCATGTATATCCATGTTCAAAGCCGCACAACTAACTATAACTAAAAGGTGGAAGATGTCAAAATACCCATCAACAGACCAATGGATATATAAATTGTGGTATATGTACACAACGGAGTACTACTCTTCCATAAAGACACATAGATATGAGGTTTTTGTAGGTAAATGGATGTAATTTGAGAGCATCATGTTGAGTGAAGTGAACCAGATGCAGAAAAGCTAAATATCAAATGATTTCTCTAATATGAGAAACCCAGAATACAGTCACTTTCTAGAACCAAATGGAGGTGAAGTGGGAATTAGGGGCAGGAGAAGGGTGTGGAGGGGCCAACGAGGGGAAGGGGGATATAATTTTGATGTGAGATATATGTGTACAAAATCCTCAAGTTCAACGTAAATACTATCTATTATACACACACATATATTAATAAAATGGGAAATAATAAAGAACATTCTTGGACAGAAAATAATGAGCTGCAACATGAGTACAAAATTTTAGTATAGAATTTGACAAATGAAATGGACATATGTATAACACTGCCTTGAAAGCTAGAAATAAGAAGAAAAACTTATACAAACACGAGATTTTCTTTCAGGAATGATTTTCTGTTAGGCAAATCATAGTTATTATAGATTTTTTCTCTATTGTGAGTAGCAAGCAAAGACGTCACAGTTTCTGCCAACTGCTGTACCGGTAGGAGTTGGAATTGCATAAATGGCACGCAGCCGAAGCCAAGGCAAAGAGATGATGTTAAGAGTCGAACATGGGAGACTTCTTGCTAATGATTTCCCAGCTAGGGTGTTATAAGAGAAGCAATAGGCCAGGCAATAGAAACAGGATTCTGGGCAGGGCCGGGTGGGGCAGATCTGTAATCCCAGTACTTGGGAAGGCTGAGGCAGGAGGATGCCAAGTTTGAGCCAAGCCTGAACAACTTAGCAAGGCTCTGCCTCAAAATTAAAACTGAAAAAAAGGTCTGAGGATGTAACACAATGTTATCACTAATAAATAAAAAATATATAAAGTTGAAAAGACCAAGAATCAGGTTGACCTAAAGGCCTTGAACATCTCAGAATCCCACAAAGACATTACACATTTTAGAAAAAAATGCATGATTTGTGAAGGTCATAAAAGGTAAGTCACAGGAGAGCATATAAATGCTTTGATACGTAACAGAATAATGGAAGAAGCCACTCAGCAATGAAGGAAATACATTTCATGATAGTGGAAAGAGGCACTGAAGCAAAAATAACTTGTAAGGCTTATAAAAATAATAATGTGGGGTTGTAAATAATATGAGAAATTGAATATGCTAATGCAACCACGATGATGAAAGCTGGAAATAGAGAATTAAATTATACTAGCTAACAGAAACATGAAGCAGTGGAAATGGGCTTGGAGGTAGGGAACCCTTGATCTTTCTCTGAGGTGCAGGAGAACAGAGAAACCAGTAATGATGCGCCCATCATGAATCATGCATTAGGCCACTCACTATATGCGGCAGTGTTGCCTGGGCTTCAGCTGGATAGGGTTTTCCCATCTAGCAGGTGACAGGGAAAACAAACCACTTCAGGACAAGCCGCAATGGGAAGGACAGAGCCGACTCCGAGCAGGCTAGCTCCAGAGTCCCAGGCGGCTCCCCACCACTCGGCGGCCCCCCAAGCTTACACCCTCTTCAGCCTGTGTAACACCAATAATTTAGCAAAGGCACACACAATTTCTGAACAAGCCTTTCTAGCCAATGGCAGAAATAAAGTTAGGGGCCCATCATAGGTTTTTAAAGCTTTTGACATCACAGAAAATAACCAATATTGCCATGGGACAAAATAGAAAAGAATCTAAGAATTCTTTGTCACCATTTGTATGTCTGCATGCATGTATATATAGACAAGCACTCATGCACATTCTTAAGTTACGTGAACAGTGTCACACAAAGCTTTGTACACATCTAAGAGGTATTTAATCTAAAAATAGGGTACTTTCTCAACTTAAGACTCATCCAATTTTTAAATAAGTTTCATCTACATTCCTCAAAGCATGCAAGTGAAGATTATAAAAGTTTGCTCTTTAATCTCTTTTTTCCTCTAAATTTTAGCCATTTATCTATGCCCTATGTAACTTCTTTCATTAACTCTATTTTTTAAACTCCAATTTGCCTCTCAGAAAATACGTATACATGTACAAATTGTATAGACACACACATACGAATAAGCATTGAAATCTACAGTACCGCTACGTACATTTCAGAAAGACAGAATGAGTGGACGCTGCCCCTGGAATAGGAACCCAGGTCACTCGCTGCTTTTCACTTTGTCTGACCCAGCTTGTCTTACAGCCAGGTGTTTCCTCAGTCTTTACATTCTCTATATCAAAATTAAATCCTTTAGAAAGCCCAAAGAATTTTAGAAAGTGCCCAACTTTTCCCTGCTGTACTTCTCATCACAGAAATTGTCATCATATTGATAAATTACTTCATACTAAAGATTTATTTGTATGGGGTCTCCTCATAAAGCTGCAAATAGTGGGACATCCCATCCCCAGGGCACAGGAAAGACAAAAGAGTCTTAGGCTTATTGATGAAGGCCTGTAATTCCAGTACTTTGGCAGGTTGAGGCAGGAGGATCTGAAGTTCGAGCCCAAGTTAGGCAACTCGAAGACTTAGGGAGACACTGCCTCAAAATAAAAAGTAAAAAGGGCTGTGGATATAGGTCAGTGTCAAGGCTGGGGGTTCAGTTCCCACTACCACATTCACTCCTGTGTGTATGTGAAAAGAAAGAAAAAAAATAACAGGACCTGCTGTGATTTCTCTCCAGAGAGCATCTGGCACATCTATTCAGATCATGATGTTACAGAAATGCCGCACATACCAGGAGAGAGGGCTGCACCTTGGGCCACATTCCTCCAACACCAGTCATTCTTGAATGCGTCACACCAAGCACGGCCTCACAAAGGCAGTGTGCACAACACTCACGCTTTATTAAGACATCCAAATAATGTTTACAGTCGGGGTTTTTAAAGGTTCAAAACCAACGTAATGTTTACAATTCCAATCATTTCTAGGCCTTTATATTGCAAAATATAAACCAGCAATTTTGATTTGGTTTCTTTAGATTTTAGTCTTTTATGAGTAAAATATCTACATATATATATATATATATATATATATATATATATATATATATATATATAATAAACTAAATGTACTAAGAATAGTAAGTCCTTTCAGAGATAATATGCATCAGCCTTTCGGGCCACTGTTTGCTGTACACGGAGGAGCACTGAGGACTGAGAACGGATCACAACAAATTAGAGAAAAGAACCTCGATGCACTTTCCAGCTCAGTACACTGGCACTGGACCTTGCTGTTTGCTCGAGTTACAGTTATGTCCTTTGTGATAAGTATTGATCATACCACTTGCAGAAGCAGACAGGAATAGCTGCTAATGATCACATCAATACACAGCACTGACAAACAAGCCTTGCAGAGCACCGCCTGGGTCTCAGGGCTGAGCCAAGGTTTGCTTTCCACAACATCATTCCTTCGTGTTGTCATCAACATACCCTCAGACATTTCCATTTTTTACCACGATTCTGGGTACTGGTCTGGTAAATATCCTTGTTTACCGACAGGCAGAAGCACTGTGCTGTGGTTTGTCAAACACCAGGCTCCAGGCCTGGACCTGACAGAAGAAATAAACAAAGGCAGAGTATCATTTGCAATGCTTCTTCTTAACACATCTGGGAAACTGCGAAAGGGGGAAAAGCCCTTCCAGAATGCGTGGGATCTAGCTCCTTATCTCCTGCTCTCTCTCTTACCTTATGTTCCTTAGACATTCATCTCTGAGCAATCTCATACTAGAAATATCATGTAATACTTAATCTTTTGTGTTTGGTTTATTTCACTAAATATCATTGACTTAAGAGGACAGTTTGGGAATGGGAAGGGATCTTGAAGGTGGGAGGGGGACATAGGAAGGAGGAAAAAAGAGATCAAGAAGTGGTACATATGGGTCAAGTCGTATGAAATCAACATGTAAATGAACATGTAGTGCATACTTATTTAAATAAAACTGCCAAAAAAAAAAAAAAAAAGAATACGGGGAATCTGGGTCCTGGCATCCCCATTCACAAGCTCCATTAAATATCAGTCAAGACATTTCTCCTTGGGTCTCTTTTTTCTCATACTCAACTCTGGGGCTAAGATGAATTTACCCAAAAGTCTAAAGTCATGATGGAAAGTATATATGCTCTAATCCAAGAGTCTCCAACCCCTGGGCTGTGGACCAGTACGGCTGGTCAGCGGCCTTGGAAAGGCAGGAGGTTAACAGCAAGCAAAGATCCTCCTGCTGTCAGATCAGCAGTGGCATTATAATCAAATAGGAGCGTGCTGACAGAAGGCGGAGCTCCCTCCCCAGCCAGGTCATTGGGAGAACGGTCTTCAAGGATTTGAATTTTAAAAAGGCTGGAGACCACTGCCGTAATCTCTGCATGTCTGCACCCGCCTATCCCCCTCTGAGCATACTTACCAAGTGTGTTAATTGACTGACTATAAATTAAGGGGCAGGACAAGCTATAGGTATGACAGAGCTTACAGGGGAAGTAGCACTTGAGCTGTGCCTTAAAAGATGGCAGGCTCAACCCAGCTGGGCTGAACAGGGAAGACATCTGCCGAGGGAAACGGAGCAAGCCATCTGAGTGACAAAGCAGACAGGGCCTGGCATGTATGACAGGCAACACCCAGCAGGGACGGGGCTGGAAAGCCAAATGTCAGCGTGGTAATGTGTGAGCTCCCCTTGGTCCGTTCTCAAAACTTACCATGGAAACTGTAGGTGAACTTCTATGTTCGTTTGTTGAATGTGTTTTTCAGTTGCAAGATGTTCTTAATTGGGTTGCTCACGAAAAACGATTTACAAAACCCCACAAGAACACAGCATGACATATTGCTGTATCTATATTCTCATCTTCACACTAAAAAAAATGAGTGCGCACATGCACGCGCACACACACACGTTTCTCATTATTAGTGTTTCTCTAGTAAACCAATTGTAAGAAATCATTTATTATAAAATGTTATCTCTGGGAGTCAAAGAGAGAAAAGTGGAAGTCAGGAATCTGACCACAATAACACAGTTTAGATCCCAGCTCTCGATGGGTTCAGTATGAAAACCAACCAGCACTGTAACTAGGGCAAGCATACACCTGTGATTTCGGTACTCTCGCCAGTTCAGAGGCACTGTTCCTAACCCTGTTAAATAGTTCTTATGTAAAAACTTGATTTCCCCAGAAGAACCCTGATGTTACATAGGGGTTCCCCAAAACTCAAGTCCCATCTCTTAAGTAGGTAGCCACGGCCTTGTCTGTGGCATCCATATACTTAAATAGAAACTACTGCTAAAGGTATTTTGGGCAAACGACACCTTTGAAGGCTCAGGCTCACCAGGAGCTATTCCGAACAGCACGCCTGCTCACTCAGTCTCTGAAGTGTGATCTTATAATGCACAATGTCATGCTGATGGGGCTGGTGCCACTTTTACTTGTTTAGAATGAATCATTTTATGAGTGTTTAGCATATTTGCGTGGTACAATATTAATCAAAAGCCTTTTTGCAAAGTTGCTATCAACTTGCCTAGCCTTTGGAAAGTTGGCACTGTTTCTCTAAGCACAAAGGACGAAATATGTCACCTAAGACATGAGTTAAATTGTCGAGTCCCAGTGCTGCTGTAGCACGTTCTGGTTCAAGGGCAGAGTGCACACACATGCGCACTGCCCAGCATCAGTGGCTGCACACATCCTTCTTTGTTCCCTAGAAATCTCATAGTCTCTGAGGGGCACCTTTTGTCCTGGAGTATTATAATCATCAGTGAGCAAAACTCAGGTGAAAAATACACACAGCTACTTGTGTGTGCTTTATGAAATGCCCTTCTGCCAAAGGGCATCCAGCTACTTGGCCCTGCCTACATCCCACGCTTCTCCATGATGAGTGGAAACTACTATTTAACTCCTCTGGTTTTAGGCCCTCAAGCTCCAAGTAAGTGTCGCCAAGTGAGCAGAGATTCTCAGCAAGTAGTACAGTATTACTTTCTCTTGTCTGTTCCCACTGACCTTAGCTACCTGGCCTTCACCAGCAGTGGGCACATCTCCAGCTAGAATGCTCTCTGCGGCACTCTGGGCATGAGTCTCTCCTCTGAGACAAAAGGAAATTGTAGTGGCACCGTGAAATAAGACTATGAACAGATCCCTGGCTAGGGAGGTGGGCTGTCAAAGAAGGACTTCTCCAAACATGGTATGAAAACTGGAAAGACCACCACCGGAGAAGGGCAAGTATACCAGTTCTGCCATGGAGACCTCTGAAACACTCTTCTACCTTTAATTTCTGCCCCTCAGCCTGCGCTACGTGTGACACTGTGATCCCAAGCCATCCATGCACTAGCTGGAACCGATTATTCAGAAAATAGCTTTTACCCACCTTCCCCACCAACCTTGTTCTTTCTCCTAAATGGCATTTGTATTTCAATTGCAATACTCGTTTAGGATTTCCTAACAGTGACTTCTCCCAAAGCAATTAATATCTTATTAAGATTTGATCCTCCATGAATGTTTCAGTCTTAATGTTTTCTTCTTCCAAAATTTATATTTTGAAACCTAACCCCTATGGTGATGGTATTAAGAAGAGTGGCATTTGGGAGACTGGGTCTGAGGTTTTTGCTCTCATAACTTGGATTAGTGTCTCTATGAAAAGATCTGAGAGACCCTATTTCCCTTTACTTCCATGTATCACGTGAGAACCAAGATGCCACTATCTGTGAAGAGCAAAGCCCTCACCAGACATCAGCCTGCTGGAATCTTGATGTACAGCTTCCCAGCACCCAGAACTAGGAGCAATAGATTTCTATGCTTCATAAATTACCCAGTCTAAGTTATCTTGTTGCAGCAACCCAAACAGATTAAGATGATAAGTAATCTTTTCCTGAAATCAAATACTACAATACTATTCCTATAGACAGCATACTATGATGATAAGAATGTACGCAAATATGAAGAAAATCACATTAGATAAATTTATTTTTCAGTTCTGTAGAAGAAAAAGAAAAAGTAGTGATACTTTCTGAGGCAAATGAGGACGGTCCTTCCTCAAGTGTGTCACCTGCCATCTCGAAATGGATTGAGCAAGCTCCTTTTTAGTCAGACCTTTACTTACTATGACCATGTTCAAAGTGCTCACAGCAACCAAGCCCATGCCCTGACCCAAAAATCCCACAATCTGGGCTCAAAAGAAGAGTCTGGTGCCCAGCTCCTGGCCTGATGTCGACAGAGAGGCTATGCTTGGGATAACTCACTGCAATGTTTTCAAGTCGTCACTTCATAATTCAAAATGAGTTTATCCTACAGACTACAGCATTGATAGTTTCTTTAAAAATTTTTGCTTTGCTTTTGTTTTGCAATCAGGTATTGTCCTGAGGCATCTGACTTAATTAGGTCTGACATCTGTTCAGGAATGAAGAAATTAGTTTGTTACATGACGCAAATTTACACATCTAGTGAAATAGAAATCTTCTCAAATGTCACCTTAATATGTTAGGTACACAGGGGGAATAGAGTGGCGAGGGGAGCAGGAACTATTACTCATCAAAATGCAGCAGTCCCCTACCAAAGAACAAATAGCTTTGAGAAGACAGATGTCCTCATTCATTCAACAGATAGTGAGTAAACTTGTGCGGCTGACACTGTCCTCTGTGTTGGAGATAAGAGCAAGGCCAGAGGGGTGAAGTTCTGTGGTTTTGATTGTCAGAGACCACCTGATTTGGACACAGGCAAGTAGGCCATCAGAAGCAGCGATTAGTACAACAAGCAGGAAGTAGAGAAGCCCAGAGCAGGAATAGTGGACTCAGGCCTGGAGGGGTTGGCAGATACTTTCTGGGAAAGGTGCTCACTGTGCGTCAATGAAAAAGATAAGTAAGAATTAAAAGATCAAACTCATTCTTAAAAAAAAGGTAGGCAACTCTTATCTTACATGCCTTCAAAACAACTTTTATGCTCCAAAGCTCTGAACATTATACTTCCTCATAAAAATGAATGGAAAAAAAAGGACCTAGCTTCCATTGTGATACACAGTGACAGATATTTCAGTAAAATCTCTGGTTGAAAATTAGTAAGTCTGAGAAGAGGAGCCTCCTTGCAATGTAAACAAGACTGAGCTCTTTTCCTGCTGTGTAATAGCTTAAACATACGTTCAGGACCAGGACGCACACCCCAGGCCTTGGCAGCAGGAGGGCAAATAGGAGCTTAGCATTAAACCCAACACAACATGTGTTTTTAATAGATTCAGTGTAATTTATCTATTTACATGGACTGTCACTTTTTCCCAAAGGAAAGCAGTCATTGTCCGAGTTTGTTTCTAAACACCCTAAACACAATATGCCTAACTGGAGCTTCTTTTTTAACAACAGCACGGGTATTTATCACAGATTCTTAACCATTCTTTCTGGAGAAAGAGGAGAGAATTTGGCTGCGAGTTTGTCTGATTCCTCTGCCTGCTAATTAAATCAGCACCCAGCACCGTCTTAGGATTTCTGCCTTCATGTGTGAACAGAAGTACAAGTCATCCTTGGAAACCTTTCCCAGCCACATGCAGTGGTGCCTCACGTGTGTGGCCTTATCAGGGTGGCAGCTACAGCAAAGGCCAGCGTGTGCCCCAAACACTTCAGATTTATCCCAGCTGAGCAACTCACCAGGGAGCCCCAGGGCTCCTCTGGCCTTGTTGGCTCCACTCCTGCAACTGCATCCCCACCCTGGAGTACACATGCAAATTCGCAAACTCTCAGGAAAAACAGCCCAAACCCAAGTGTTCAATTGTTCTATTCCTGGCCACCTCCTCACCCCAAGAAAGGCTAATCATAACAGTCTCATCTCTATGCACTAAAATGATGGTTTGAATCAGCATTTATTAACCATATGAAAGGTCACACTGTGGAGCAGAAAAGTTTACTCACAGCCTGTTCAGAATGTTAATTTGCATATAATTATATATGAGTATAACATGTGCGCATATACCCAGAGACTTGTATGGAATGGTATTTAAGTGTTTATGTTCCCTTTTAGTAAATAAAGCAGTGAGTGACTGGATTTGGGGGGATATTTATCTGGTTTCCTTGATAATTATTTTGTAATGTTCAAATTGTTTTTAAAATAAGAATGTTTTATTATCAGTAAGCACTATACGTATGCACAATTTCTTTCTTTTTAGTAAAATAAGCCAGGACAATACTGGGAAGCAGCTGATGACACTGTCTTCCAGGCTACAATTCTGAGGAAAGTGACACTCAATATCCGTATATGTGGTGCTCAGGATGTCCAGAAGGCGGAAGCCAGCCACCAGACTGAGCCTTCTTCTGCCCTTCCTGGTATTACCTCCATCAAATCTTACAAACAAGGGGAAGAGGTCCCGAGACACTGGCTTCACAAGGATAAGTTCCAGGTTGGTGAACATGACATTTACAAGCAATTTCATTCTGAGATGGTAAGTTTTAAAGGCTTTGAAGCCTAAGGCCCCGATGCCACGCTAGTCACCAACAAAGAGGCCGTGGATGGATCCAGTGGAAAAATCTTCCAGATGCAACTCTGATAAAGACTAATTCTAAGTGGGCCACCAGGAATCACCATAGGGCAGATCTCAGTGCAGGACCCATGACACCAGTGAGACTACAAGTGCATTTCAAGGACAGAGCGTATCTTCCCAATTTCCTTTCTATGGCTCTCTTCCAACCTCATATGTCAACTCCAAGGTGCACACCGAGACATTTCATAAAGCTCCTTCCACTTCTGCAACTTTTAGGTTCAATTCGAATCCACTGGGAGCCAATTACTTTTGTCCTTCAGAATCATAATAGGCCATTTTGGTTGGGTGTTTATTTTCTTTCAAATAGTGAATTGTGGGTTTTCTAAGACGGGTTGTCTTAACTTGGAGGCTTGAGCCAGGCTGGAGTGAGTATGCTTTTGTGGTTCATTTGCTTTCCTTAAGCTGGAATGCCCTGGTTTGTCTTGGACTCTTTTGTTGATTCTATTTCTTTAGTGTCAGAAGGGTGCCCATGGGCTAAATACTCAGGTGAAGAAAACAAATTCCTAAGTCTAGGCATAGCGTGCGAGTTAAGAGCAGAATCTGTGGTGCAGGCTGCTGGCCTTCAAAACTCAGCCTCCTCAAGAGCAAGCTGCAAAGCTTGGGGCAGGGGCTCAGCTCGGCGGTGCCTCATTTTGCCTCATCTACCCACTGGAATAATAATAACAGCATCTACCAGCCACTGGGTTTATCAAAGCATAATTTTCAGAAAGTGAAAATATTACTCATATATATATACACACAAATTTACATGAGTTAGATACTTAATTCATTAACAAGAGAACCAGCAGGAGGAGGACATTAGTTCAAAGGCATAATGGGCCTATGTACATCGTTCTAAATTTGGGACTATTTTCTTTTTGTGATGATTAAACTAGTGTATATGTCAATGCTGGATAAAATAGTACTTGATACATCTTAGTCACTATACAATAGCCACCGTTATTATTTTGCAATGAAAGTAAGATCATATTTAATCTGCACTCACAGTAAGAGGCAATGTAGTTGTTTTTCCTCTCAAGATAAATGGCCTAGAATGAATCTAAAATACCCCAAGTTTTCAGATGTCTGTTGACATTGTCTTTTTTTAACTAGCAATGATAAACACACTATTTTTCTAGGTACTTGAACTAATTAATTTCTATATTCAAAGAAAAAGAATACACAGATTATTAAGGATTTGGGAGAGATTGCAAGGTGCTGTGGATTGAGCTCTGGGCATGCATTCCTCCTCTACACTACACTCCCAGCCTCAGGAGAGGAATTAGCAAACAATCTTTTGTTTTTAAAGTCTAACTATGTGGTGTTTACTTTCTCAGAACTTGCTAACTATTAATGATTCCCAAAGGCCTAAAAAAGAACCTTTTTTTGCATAGCTCAAAATTTAAAACATTTAGTGCACTCAAAATCCTTAATGTCTAAAGACAGACAGAATAAACACACCCCAGCCATGGCAGGACTATGCCAAGCTATCCTTGCTATCTAAGAGAATCACTGGGTATTGACTGTTAAACATTTTCCAGGTATCCTCTAACAAGCAAATACCTTGTTTGCTCTGCTTTTCACATGTGTGACTTACTTTTTCTAATTAAAAAGACTTTCCCAGAGGGTCTGTATAATTTAGTTTCTTCTGATCCTTAGGTTTCTTTCTGTGTTTGATCTGGGCAAATCCTTCCATTTCGGATAAGCAAATTTATTGCCAGAAAGTTTGCCTTCCCACACTTGAGTTATAGAGGTCACTCTGCCAATCTACTTCTCTAACCATGGCAAATTTCAGAGCAAAAGCTCTGTCCAGTAGCAGATTACAGAAAAGACTTGATTCACGGACACTGAATGAACCCACTGAGAAGTGTTTAGCCCAAAATCGCTTCATGTTTTCCTATCAGTCTTCTGTACCAGTGGACATTAACTACAGATAATTTACCCAGAACAGTGGCTCTGTGTTAGGGGAATGTTGGAGCCTCTGAAAACCATTCATTAGAATAATTTTTTAAAAATTAATACCCTGTTTAAGTCAAAACAACTATTTTCCTCAAAATATCTGTATTTTCCACTTCTTAACAGAATTTTCGTGAATCATCTGTGGCAGACAGTTTCCAAGATATTCCTATAGGCTTCCCTCCATCCGGGTATTCATGTCCTTGCAGAAGAAACAAGCGGGCCACATGGCAAGCAACCACACAGAGAGGGGAGGTTTTAACAAAGCAAAAGGTGACAGGGTACAACTGGGCTTCCAACAGCTTACGTCAGGCTTAAAAATAGAGGCCAAGGTAGCAATGACGTCGCACACATTTATGGCAACAAGAACTCAGGGTGGCCTCTAACCAACAACTAGTAAGGAACTGAAGTCCTCAGTCCAGCAGCCCACCTGGACCTAAATCTTGCCAACAACTACATGAACTTGGAAAGAGCCCCTTCCTTAGCCAAGCCCTGATTCAAGAGCAAATCCAGTGACACCCTGGTGGCACCTTGTAAAGCAGATTTCCTCAATTATGCCAGGGTCCTGCAACCAAACACTTTAAAAGGGGGTAGTTTTAAGCTTTTAAGTGTGTGGTTGCATTGTGACCTTTCCTAGATAACAAAAATATAATCCAAAAAAACACTAGGTCAGAGGTGGATAAACTGAGGCACTTCCGTGTCCACTGATGCCTATGTAGACTTCCTGTGGCAAGTGGCACAGCAGCTGAAGTTTACCACCCAGCAGAGTGGGATTCACCAACCTACACCTTACCTGTGGCTGGCGTGTGCTCTCTGGAGACCACCATTCCACCACGTCACTTTTGAAAGGCTACTACGCATCCTTGGAATTTCAAAATACCTGCATGTCACATGGCACATATGTAGAATTCAAGATTTTCATTGCTAGAAGGGAACTTGACAAGAATTTGCCAATTCCTAAAGTTATACTTTCACCTGCATCCTTTTGTGTGTGTGTGTGTGTGTGCCAGACACTGAGCTAGTCATGTTGAGTACAGAAATGAATGGTATGTGTTTCCTGACCTTTAAGGTTCACAGTTAAGTGGAAAAGAAAACAGATATAAAAAGACAACATAAAACTTAACTAGACCAACAGCACCAAAGGTTGGCAAAGACAGGAATCAGAACAGTTATATGTTGGTGAAAGTGTGAAAATGGTATAGACACTTTGGAAAATTGGCAATTCCTTTTATTTTACTAGGATTTTTACCACGCAAAAGGCTGACAACCATCTCTCTCTGAACCTTTTTAAACCACAGTTAGATCCTGAGTCCTCTGAGTTAAGCAGCTTTCACATTTAAGGCATCTGAAATGGATGGATTCAGGAAATATCCGTGAAGTACGTGCAACACAGCAGAACACTGTGCTAAAGACAGACAAATAACAAAACACAGAAATAAACTGTAAGTACCTGGGTAATACTGGAAAATGGGTTAACTACAGATGGAAAAGCTAGCCAAACAACAAATGCATTGGAACTTGCTAGGCTTACTTGCACTGGATCAGGCCTAGAGAGATACACGAAAGAGATGACATAATATTGGAACCTAGAATCTAAAATTGGCCACATACTTGCCATGTGGTCCATGGAAAAGTATCATACTGCTAGAGCCTCAGTTTCTTACATGTAAAAAGCCTAGGAAAGTTACCACTGGGGTTAATCAAGATAACTTGTGCAAATATATCTTGTATAAGACAAGACAGACAGTAAACAGCAGAGCCCTGGACAAAATGTTAACTCATTTTTTATTTAAAAAAATTCTACAGAAAAATCCAAGACGAAGATAGAGTTGGGAGGTGATTGGACCACTGCTGTTAAAACAATTGGCTCTTCTAAGAAGAAAAGCTTATTTTTCAGGGTTTAAAAAAGATAGATAAAATAATTCCACAGTAAAGACTAACATCTTCTGAGCAGGTAAAAGTCTCGCAGCAGAAACGTGACTCTGGCGTGGCCCAACTGCCTTGCAGTGTGACATGACGGTACGTGGAGTTGTTAGGGAGGGGATATGGTTTTTGTGGGGATCCGTCTCGCTCACCATCTGCTTCCCGCTCCTCCAATGATCAGCTAAAACATTTTCTAAATATTTGATCTAAATAAGACACTTGAGAAATGTTCTTTTCCTGAAATTTTAATCTGGGAAACAATGTTTTTTTTTTTTATTTACAGGAATTTTCAGGTGCCTACACCACACTTAAATTTAGGGTTTCAAAATTTCATTTCTGGCAATAATTACACTGGTGTGTTCTTTATTTTATTTAATATCTCTTTCCTGTGTTTTATTTAGCTTCTAAAACCACACGGAGTATGTCATCACCATGACAGTGGGTGTGAACCCGCTAAGTGCTACTCACTAGGATGGCCACAGCCCAGCCCTGTCATAAGAAACCTCTTAAAATACACAGAAGAGGGCCACACTGTATTTGCTGCCTCCGAGGGTATGAATTAAAGCTAAGTGCAAGCATATGCCTACCAAGGACAAGGTCTTACACTCTTTAAACATATCAAATACCTCAGTAAAATAAAGCAGCACCGTGGTTTAAATATTATTCTCACGTTGCTAAGATGACCACAGGTGAGGGAACCTGCAGACGGGACCATTTCCCCAAGCCTTCTCTCTTCCTAGCCACCTCTTCACTCCCCCTGTGAGGCTGAGCCGCTCTCCAGAGACCATGCCCGCCCCTCAGCTGCTCATGATCCGGTCCTGTCTGTGCTCCTTCGCGTCCTTTTGATTTGAAACACCACAAGCCAAGTCACAGTGTTTGCAACGGTATCTCTCAACAGCTGTCCCTTGTAAGTAAGACCATGGGTGTCTTAGGACAATAACATACGGAGAAATATGCATGTAACTGTCCAACTTTTACTCCAAACTCAGACAAAAAAAGAAACAACCCACTAACTGAGGTTTAAACTTGTCTCCCCCGCCTCTCCAGAAAGCAATTGAAGCAAACTTTCACTATTTCACTGACATTTTCTATAAGCTAATGGCAGGCTTCAAACATCCTCAGGATGACTAGTAACTCTGTGTGAAGCCCTTTGCATTTCGGAGAGACTCAAAATTAATTTATTGCTATTATGAGCACAGTTCAGGCGCACACTCAGAGACTGTTACTTGTTTGAAGTGGAGCAAATAAAATAATTCAAAACCTGCTCGGATCGTACAGGAATATGAGAGTTCATTTGAGTTCTCCCAGAGAAGCGGAGCAACTGTTATCTGCTCACACCCAGCACAGAGCAAAAACAGAGGCAAATTGTAAGTACATCTAGGCCGAAAACAGGAAGTACTTTAAAATCTTTATGTACCAACTGTCAAATTGTAGTTAAAACAGAAGAGAAAAGGAAACAAATAAATCTACAAACTTAGTGGGATTTTTCTCTCTCCCTCGTTCCAGGGAACACCATTACAACAGCGAAAGCCATCTCTTTCTTCTCACTGGTGGGAACTGAGACAGGGTGGATGGAATTCTGGCCCTCAGGGAAAAAATTACAATAACTTCTCCTTTTTGTTAGCATTAAATTGATCACAAAGGAAGAAAATCATGTAAATGAGCACAGCTATCAGAATTTATTTTATGGTTCAGAATTAATTACCGATGTTGCCAAAATTTTTTAACTTTATTTTTTAGTGTATTCACCCAGGCAGAGGCAATCTTCTTTTTTGTAGATATATATATTTTGTTTTTAAAAAACATTTTCTTCAAAAGCTATAACTATATTTCCTATTTTAAATTTTACTAGTCTTTAGTCTTAAAAATCTATCAAAAAGTCAAGGTCCATTGTAATTTTACAGTTTTTAAGTTTTCATTTTAAAATACTCTTGGTAAGAAAGAGCTGTTTCCTAAGGCGGGAGTCAGTCAAGCCCTAAGGCAAGTTTTCATTCATAAACACTAAAGGTCATAACAGGGGAAGGACTCACACTGAGCCTCTAAGAGAGGGTGACCACCAAAGAGGAAAAAGCAGTGGACATAGACTGAATGCCAAGGATCTGAGGGTCTGGGGGTTGGACTCTACTGGGGACAATGCTCACTCAGCAAGCAAAGGACCCAAGTGGGTAAGAATTAGGTCCAAGATTCCTGAGAGCAAAATTTCCTTTCTTTCCCTCTGCTTCCACGTCTTTCTCCTTCTTCAGTTCTGAAGATGAAGCCCAGGGCCTCACACATGCTAAGCATGTTCTCGACCCGCTGAACTACACTCTTAGGCCACAATCCGCTTCCTTTTGATGCAACCACTACAACAGCCCAAAAACTAAAAAAATAGCACTTGGAGCATCGACTGGCATTCCTGGACCTCCTAGCAAATGTTGTTTTTAAACCGAATGCTTAAGTCAAACTCCACTTCCCCGCTAGCTGTCCTTTCAAAACAGAGTACGGACTGAAGTGGGATTGAGGGTCTGGGGTTACCTTGACCCCAGTGGTCCCAACACAACGCCTCATTCTATAAATCAGAGTAAGAGCTGTGACGAGCTGAGCAAGAAGGTCAGCCTTATCGACTGAAAGCGCTGAGGAAAGCAGAGACAAGACAAAAAGTAAGCAGTGGTGTCAAAGTTCATCTCCTTTTAGACAGGGAAAAACTGGACTTTCTTAGCACACTGACGCAGGTTGACTGGAACCCTGGAACCTCCTCTTTTTTTTTTTTTTCCTGACAGATTCAAAGTTTAGTTTGATGATGTGTCATGTAGCTAGGATGACTCCATTCTGGTCTGGTCTGGTCTGCAGGGACCTAGAGCAGGAGCCTTATGCAAAATAATAGCTTTGCATAAAACTGAACAACTAGAATCCACATGTTGCAGGATCCCCAGGTGATTCTTTCATGAATAAAGTCAGAGATGACTTCCTAGTGTGTGACAGAACCCAAATGCTAGTAATGATTCAAGATGGACTACCTTCACCGTGACCTTCAATAAAGAAATCAGGTATTATGTGAGACACTGCCGGACGCCAAGTCGGTCCTAGGAAATTTGTATTTGTTTGGGTTTTGGGGAGATGGAGTTAACACACTAACATGAGCCAGACGTAAGGAAAAAAATCATGAAATGCAGCCAAGTCATTACGGTACCAATAACAACGATAGCTAAGAAAAGAAACTCATGACTCAGAATAAATAATTTCCATACACATTACATTAGCATTGACTTTTGGCAAGAACCTAAGCACTGTAGCTACAGAGATGGAGAATGCTGTCAAGCAGATGCTCCTAACCCCCCGCCCTTTTCCAACCCCTCTTGTATGCCAGGGAAGGTTTCTTGCCTGCCACATAGCATCATGAATTCAGATAGCTCAAATTAAAGAAAAAAAAATGAAACTCTCCAAAGTTCTGCGTTCTGTTACCATATCCCAGACCTGTACATCAGCACTGCTCCTTTTAGTAAGCTTTTGGCCAGACAACACAAAAGGTGGTTTCTTTCTTTCTTCACTGAATGTAATTGTGTGCCATCACGAAAGGAAAACACAGACCCATCTTTTAAACCAACCAAAGTTCATAACATCCTTTTTTAAAAATAGCCATGAAATTGAAAAAGAAAAATATTTTTCAAGGCAAGCCGATTGCTCTGAACTTCCTACCTCATACACTCCCATTTTTGCACAAATGTCCATGCTTAAGACTCAGAAATGAATCAACCAGGCATCGCCTTGGAAAACACTGAAGCCCCCCACATAGCATGCAGGCTGGCCAATACTCTTGGGGTGCCAAGGAGACAGACGCCTGGCTCAGTGCACACAGGGTGTCCATTTTATCATGCAAAAAATGACAGAATGAAGTCTTAAAAATGATGGCACTTGAGCCCACCATGACAGAGGGCTTCACTAAGTCAGTGAAATCTTACCAAGCAATGACAAGAGCTGGCCAGAGACCAGTATCCAATGTCAGGGAGCCAGTGATACACTTAAGACTGTCTCTCTGAGAAAACTCACCAAGCCAGCGACTTTCTCCCAACTAGAAAACAGACCACATTTGTATATTTTACAGGGTCCATAAAACACTTTATATTCCTCTTAAATTCATTAAAGAGATCTGGGGTTTCCTAGGATGGAATTTAGAATCAGTAGCAACATGCTGCCCTAAAGATTTGTCTACTTTGGGTATTGAATCTTTTTAGCTTATGTTAATAATTTTTATGTTAATAAACAATTTTATGATAATTTTTTCTACTAGCAAACTTTGCAGGACATTTATCTTTAAAAATATATGAACTGCATGATTGTAGGATCCATATTGTACCTGTATGAGAACCCTCACACATAGCATGGTGGGATTCCAGCATACCTTCAGTAACTGTCCAGTAAACCAAAGACAGAATGAATATGTGGTTTCTTTGTTGAAATTTATTGTTTATGCTGATTCAGCAAGAATAATACTTGCTCAGAAATGCTTTACTTTCATCTAAGAAACCAAGGTCATTTAATAGTTGACATTTTTTTCTGTAAAAAGTCACCAAATGGTAATAAAACTATTGTGTTTTTTTTTAAGTTCAAGGCCTTAAGATTGACATCAGACTTTTTTTCCACTTTGTTTAAATGGATTCAAGATTAAGTGAAATAAATCTTATACTTGTACATGATATTTTTTCCCTCCGAAGTGTATAAACACTATTCTTTTACAGTCCATTCGACACAACAGGTGGGAAAAATTACAATTGAGTCAGGCTCTTGTTCATGTTGTTTCAGTAAGAGCGCTAATTTATGAATGAAAAACTTTTGGGGGAAAAGTTCAACACAGGAACTCTACCTCTGAAAAACATTCCCTTTGTGCACTGCCCTTATTGGAAAGAAAAGGACATTGCTCAGGATGTATGTAAATCTGACTCTTCAGAGACATTTCAAATATTTTTCTCTTTCGTTTTTTTGATGAAATGGCTGGTTTTCCCCCTCCCTTTATTAGTATTTACATGAAAAATACTGTGAAAAAGAAATAAAGTCAGCATACCACACACACATGCACGTCCATAGCAGCACAATTCATAATAGCCAAATCCTGGAAACAACTAACCTGCCCACCAATAGAGGAAGGCTTAAAGAAGATGTGATACCTATACATAATGGAGTACTATGCAGCCATAAAGAAAGACAGATATGAAGCTTTTGAAGAAAAATGGGACCACCTTGAGTCAGTAATGCTCAGTGAAATGGACCAAAAACAAAAGACTAGCTATAGATGGGTGTTCCCCTCATGAAGTACACAAAATAATGGCATAAAAAGGCCCCAACATGAGAGAAAGGGTATGAAAAATGGCAGTGGTCAGCTAGGAAATGGCTGGTTTAAAATATGTGTACTAAAAACAATAATATTCGGATTCATGAATATTTAAATCTTGATCACTTCCCTACTGTGCTGGTTTTCAGTACAGTGACCAGTCTGTGAAGTACATATTTGGGCAACTGGAAAGGTGACAGTATCTCCAGCAAGGCCAGAACATCTACAACTTGTTTGTCCTCTATTCAAATTTTCTTACGCACAGGCATCCTTTCCATCTTGGATACAGACTTTTTCTCCTTTTAAAATCATGGTGGTCAGGGATGATGGCACATACTTGTAATCTTAGCACTCTGGGAGGCTGAGGCAGGAGGATAGCAAATCTGAGCCCAGCCTAGAGAGCTTACTGACTTCATGAGAATCTGTCTCAACATAATAAGGACATAAATGGGGAAACAAATACATTAAAAGGGTTGGGGCTACAGCTTAGTGCAAAGGTTCTGAGTTCAACCTTAAGTATTGCCAAAAGAGAGAAAGCCAAGGTTGTATCTTCTTTTTTTAACTTTTCTTTATATGTTCTATAATATAAAAAATAAGCTTACTAACATTTTCCAAACATTCCAAACAACTGTTTTGTCATATTCTACTAGTAGTTTCTCACAGTGGTAAACGAAACTGTAGTGAGGTCACCAATGATGTGGTCTTCTTCCAGGGAGGACAAGGGGCCAGGCGCTGTCAGATAAGACAGCACCCTATACCTACTTTCTTGTTATTGAAGGCACCAGGTGGGGACTTCTCATCCTCCTTCCTCTATCGTTGGTTCTGATGCCACGCCCCAGAAAAGACAAATAGCAACACCGATTTGCACTATTTGCTAGTTTTAGGAAGGAAGTTGAAAAAATAAGTCAGAGTAGGAATAGTTCAGAAGATGTGAATTTTTGCCTTAATATCAAGTCAAGTTGATCTGGCAGAGGTCCATATACTAATGGACACCAAATCTCCCAGAGGCACTCCACCTCTTACAAGGTATTCACAAGATCAATGTCATTAGATTTGCATTTCCTAATCTATTTCCAGTACAGGATTACTTTGAGTTTTCCTCTAAAATGATCCTTGTCTCCACTAAATCCCCATAAAAGTTACTGCCAGCTCAATGTGAGGCAGCCCAGACACCACTGTGTCATTTCTTCACCACCACGTCACCCACATGGGCAGGACAGACCTGGAACGTACACAAAGTCGAGGAGGAGAGCTGATGCATTTTCAAGCCTCTTAGCTACATTGTTGTTTAACTCTCGCTTCCCTAGAATTTGAGGGGCTTCACACTAAGGCATCCACAATCAAAATCAGCAGTTCATAGAGTTGTGAGAGCTAAATGCAATCGATATACACATCAAAATTAGACATTCAGTTCTCAATAATTTCAATAAGTATTTCATGAAATTCTCTGATATCTCTTAAAGCAAAACAAATGCATTTTATGATATCTGGGCTAAAGTAAAAACAAAGGGAAATGAACTGATCTTCTGTACACAGCCCCACCTAATAATTTTAAAAGAATGGCTTGCAATCTGAAATTAATTCTTTTCTCTCAAATGCATTCACAAGCATTGGACTTCTGATCATAGTAGGTAGCTGAATTTAGCTGCAGCAAATCAAAAGGAATTTGCATCTACCACTACTGGTTAATAACTTCAAGCAAAGAGTTAAGCAATGTGGGCCTCACTTTCCTTATTTGTAAAATGGGAATAATCCATCTGCTAGCATTATTGCTAGAATTATATAAGTCATCATTTGCAAAGCACTTTGAACAGTATCCTGCTTCTAATAAGTACTCTGTAAATACTCCCTAAGTGAAAACAGAAGATAAATCTCAGTGCCTGGTACATAGAAAGGATTCAATAAATGATAGCTAAATATGGAATAAAAAGAAATACAGACTTAATGAGACAAAACTAAAATTATAAAGGACTTTCCTATAATACAGGATATGACATAGAAGAAAGGATACTGCTTTTTAAATCATGAATCAACTGTCTCAATCCCAAGTACACTGTGGGACTTTCGGTAAGGCATGTTCTATCTCTGCACCTTAACTGTGTCATCAGCAAAAGCAGAGAACGGCTCTATGACAGCGTCAAACTGCCAGTACGTAGTGGGAAACAAGCTGGCACTGACCCGGTATGACAAAAGGAGAAAGCAATGGACAAGAAACTGATATTTGTATATTGATAGCTCCATTTAATAATTTTAAATAATATCCTATAATCTGAAATTGGTTGATTCCCTTCTTTCCCTCATTCCCTCTCTCTTCTTCCTTTTTCTTTCACCTTTTTCTTTCTTTTCCTTTCTTCATTTTCTTTTAATGTAAAACTTTTTCTTCCTCTTATGCAACAGTGATGAAAGTAGAAGGTGACATATTTTACTGTGATAAAAGATACACAAAATTTACCATTTTAAGTGTTCAGATCAGCAGCATTAAACAGTCACATTGTTCTGTAACCATCACCATCTCCAGAACTTGTCATCAGCCCAAATGGAAACTTCATACTCATTAAGCCAAAATTTCCCACCCTCGCTCCTCCCCAGTCCTGGGCAACCGCAGTTCTATTGTTCTCTCTATGCATCTAATGACTCTAGGCACTTCATATAGGTGGAATCAAACAATGTTTGTTCTTTTCTATCTGGCTTATTTCACTTGGCATTATATGTACAGGGTAGGATTTTTTTTTTTCAATATTTGTCTTAGTTACAATTTCATTGCTGTGACTCAAAACCCAACATCCACAAATGAGGGAGGAAAAGTTTATTTTAGCTCACAGTTTCAGAAGGTCACAGTCCATTCAGGGGCGGCCAGTAGCAATGGAAGCACAGGGCAGAGGCAAAGATAGAGGCAGCTCCTCATGGCATTGCTAACAGGAAGCCAATTCAAGACAAGTCAGTCAGTCTAGTCCCATAAGGAAGGGAGGAAGCGGATTATATATCCTTCCAGGTTCAGCGCAGGGACCCACCCGTGGTCCAGCCTCAGTGTTCTACCCCTTCCAGGTGTGGAAGCTACACGCTTATCACCCAATCTACACATCTGTCATTCACTCGTCCAGTCCAGGCCCGAGTCTCCCAGCAGCACATGGTTCCACAGACAATCCATAACATCCAAATACATGAGACTTTGGGGGGACATTCTAGATTCAAACCACAATAATATTCTTACTTGATGGTCCCCGATACTCATACCCAGTTTGTTATCCAAAAGTCTGAGAACTACTGGATTAGAAAACATTGAAAGTCTCCTTGGCTTTGCAGCTCTATGACTAACAACAATGGTAATATTTCAAATCACTACAACACTCAATACACTGTAGATGGACGCTCCATAAACTTGAAAGGAGGTGCCAAGATCCAGGGGCCACTCCACAGTCATCTTTGTAGTGACAGAATGGGATTGAACCTGTGTTGGGAGCCATCATTTTCCATATCTCTTCTGTGCTCTAAAGTAGACATATTACACATGTCAAAATAAAAGTGCAATGGAAAATAACTTTCTTAAAACACACGCCAGACAAAACCTGGCCCTCTTGCCACCAGTTGGCGAGCAATGCCTAAGGTGTGGTCTTGTTTCCACAAAATTCCACACAGCACCACATGTCTGCCCTTTAAACAATTCAGTAAGTCACTTTGTTGAGGGAACTATTTTAGGGAGGTACAGCTCCCCCAGATTACCTGCAAAACAACAAGAGATCACAAGCCTTGCTCTTTTTCATGCAGTTTTTAAAGTAGCTGACCTCCTGTACCAGATGCTTCATATTTTGTAGCTTTTTCTGTGGCAGTTAAGTATATATATATATATATACACACACACACACACACACACACACACACACACACACACACACACACACACACACTACCCAGTAGTTTAGTTTTTAATGTGTCAAAGGTGGTATGCAAGTCTTTACTCTTATTGCTAATCTTAGTAAAAGCCACATTTGAAGTCACAAACTATGAAATTTGCCTTGCACAAAGCAAAACCTTTCAAAACAACATCCCCTAGTCCCTAGCAACACAAGTATAGAAATATAAGGATGGGGTAATGATGTATGTGGGAATTTCTTTCTTTCATTTTTAGAAACAAAGCTACGAATAAAAAAAAAAGGAATACAAAGAATTTCAAAAAGTCTTACAACAAATATTTTTTAATATATAAAACTTAGTTCCAAACTATTCAAAACAAACCTTTCGTAAATGGGAACACAAGAGCACCAGGAAGAAACTGGCACAAGGTCCAACAAAGAAATGATAAACTGAAAAGGGCTGGAGGAGATCTCGAGAACAGGACAGATGTAAGCTGGATTTCGGAACAGACTGAGCAGAGTAGAGAATACGTCAGAATTTTACACAGCACATTGTCTCGTACATGCCTACTGGGCTCATGATGATGTCTGGGCATGGCTGACAGACAACTCAAGCACAAAGACAGCCATGATGGCCCTAGGGGCTCCAACGCCTGTCCAGAAGGGCAGAGGCAGGGGCAGTAAGTGGGCATGGATAAAAGGGACTTGGGGGCAGAAGTTGCAGGCCTGTAGAAAATTCTCAGTTGGGATCTCTTTCCTCGAGCACTGTGAAACATAGCCAATGTTCATTTTTGAGGGGTGCTGAGATTGAACGTTGGGCTTCACACACACAACCATGCACTCTTCCACTCAGAAATCTGATCTTAGATCTAACAACTAAAATCAATCTCCATCCATCCCAGGCTTAACTGGAGTTGTCTGTTTTCTCCCAGGACAGCCTCGAGTAGATTGGAGTTGTGGGAGGGGTGGCTATCTCTTACGAAACAGTTTTATTTTTTTTAACTTCTCACTTCAAGGAATTAGTGTCATTGTGGTTTTCATTTATTTCCTCTGAAAATAAGAATCATCTTCCTTCTAATGTTTAAGGAAGGGGTGAATCTGTTTTCAGTTGACTTGCCCAAATAGAGCACTCCAAAAAAAAAAAAAAAAGAGATTTACAATCCACCACTCCTAGTTATGAAATGCTATAGAAATACTGCAACTATTTTGACTATAATCACAATATCCACAAGTCCAGTTGCTAGCATAGCACAAGTATGTCTGATACACGAATTTCTCACAGTAGGAAACAAGAAAAATTACCTGTATTTTAGTTATTGCCAACCATACCATTATTTATTGGTATTTACCACTATGCAGAATAATAGCCCTCAGTGATATTCACTTCCTATACTCCAGAGCCCGTAAAAATGTTAGATCATACGGTAAAAAGGTACTTGGGGAACTGGTTCTGTGTTACCCCTGCAGGCCTGGTGTAATCACACAGAGGCAGAACAGGAGCTATGGATGGGGACGTGATAACGGAAGCAAGGTCGACGGCTGCAACGTGAGAAGGACACAGCCTGACATTGCAGGCTCTAAAGATGGGGGGGATGGGGGACACAAGCCACGGAGTGCAGGCTGCCAGCCAAGGTGGACAAAGCAAGGAAAGGGATTCTCCCCAGAGCTTCCAGGAAGGATGCTGCCCCCGTCATCCTCTTGATTTTATCCCTGTGAGACCCACATTGCACTTCTAGCATACAGAACTCTAAGATAATAAATCTGTGGTGTTTCAGGCCACAAAATGTGTGGCATTTCATTATAGCAACACAGGAAACTAATACAGATACATAAAATTAAAAGTTAGGTCCATGGTCAATGTTTTGATAAGGAATTGATATAGCTCATGAAGTTTGAATGCCTAGGAGGCAGCTTGGTCAAAGAGAGGTAAGACTGTACAAAATCCAATTTTAAAAGCACATGTGCTTTTCTTATATCTATAATCAAGTGAATACTCTGTAACTTGTCAAGGTAGTGCAATAAAAAAAATCAGGATGCATTAAAACAGCATGCTCTTCGCAGAACTTATCTATCTATTCACAGGCAAATAATTGCTCTCATCTCTGATTTCCAGGTCTCATTCTGAGCCCACTCCAACAATGACATCTTTCAAGATAATCTAACTAATGACTGTGTATCTTGGTGTTACCTTAAAAGCTCTATCTGTCCCCTTCCCAACACCTTGATGTACACCTCTGCTTCTCATTACTCAAATGAAGCAGTATTGCCCATCATGGAAGTCTACAGGAGCCTTTGCTTCTTTTTTCCAGATGTTACATTATTCTATGAACTTCTTCTCCCCTTCCTTCTCCTCCAAAAAAAGAAATGTGGAGAAGCTGGTCACTGTCTTCTGCATCTTAGAATCTGAGAACTCTTACTCTGGGCATAAAGGCACAGCTGAATTGGCATCCACTGAGCTCATGGTAATGTTATACCAGTGCCCAGCCCAAACTGAGCCCAGAATACTTGAATAACAGCAGGTCAATGATGCATGGATGCATGCCTTCGCATAGCACCAGCACTCTTTACTTGGGAAATTCAGGATGCCTTGTGACGTCTGAGAGGGCTTAAGACTCAGGAAAAAGAGCACAATAAGCCATAGGGTATTTGCCAGCTCTACCAAAGTATAGACTTTTGCCTAAGTGCATACATGGCCAGAATCTAGGTTAAAAATATTTTGTATCTGATTTCAATCCTACTTGGTATAATTAGGCACTCATCTAACTGATAATATGCTCATCCAAAGGTGAGCGAAACAGACCTGTGGGCCTGCCTTCACCATAATCAAAGCCAAAGACGAAATTTAAAGAGAATCCGCCCTCACCCCTAGCCCCACCCTCACCCCACCCCCACTCATAAAACACTTTAGGCTCCAACAGGAATAACAGAATATGCAGACCAGCCATCAGGGGACATGCCAGGTCAAGCTGCCAGCTCTTACCCCTGCCACTTCTGGTGCTCCAGCAGCTACGTCCTCATCTCTGTGAAGGAGACGCTTTCCTATCTCCAACATACACTATGCTACAATGATTCAAGTGATCCAGGAAACTATTTACCACATTCTGAAAACCACTGTCATCATCATATTTGATCCAGAAAAAGTACAAATAAATGAGGAATGTACCTACTAGCAAAAGCCATTTCCCAGCAGCCCCTGATCCTCCAGCGTATCAATACTCCCTACCAATGATTCTGATTGGATATTTCAATAGTACCCATCACCCCTACATAGTACACTACAGAAAAATCGATCTCCAAAGTTCTACAATTTAGGCAGTTGCTCTCTTACACAATGTGAGTATTTAAAAAACTCCTATTCTGATGACAGGTAGAATACATTGGTCCTGAGATAAAGACTAGATCAAGGGATCTTCTATTACTGAATCTGTAACAACACCATGACCAAGACACGGGCCTTGACCTGATTCATCTGCTTTTCAAAGCTAGACAAGAATCAGGCCTAGCCAACACATTCCTGCAATTTAGCCCCTAGAAACCTAACTTCTCTCCATCCTCTGAGCCCACTGCATCAGCTTCACTTGAACTTAGATCATGTTCATGAGGCTAAATGCATTCTCATGCAAGTAGCAAGCCTAAGAATGAGATGGGAAAACTCTCCAGCCATTGCACACGTCTTCAGATTTCTCTCCTGTTTTTCAGTCCTTCCTTCTCATTTCCTCTTTCTAGTTAAGCTTCTTTCTGTTACCTCCCTATATCAGTCAAAGATGACTCAGATTTCTGAATCCTCTAGACACCTACCATGACATCCCTTTCTTTCTTTGATCACTTACAATTGTAGAAAAAAATGGTTTATAATAGGAAAAGACTCTGTGTCTACCAAGCAGAGTAAAATCATCAAACATAAGCGACATTAACACCTCGAGGTGTATCGGGTGTTTTTCCTTACATCTACTCTGTATAAAAATTCTGTAAAGATCTCTCATCCCATCCTGGTACACAAGAGTGAACCAACCTAAGAGGAGTGTTAAACAAGCCTCTAAGCACTGGCTAATCTTTCTAATTAGGGAGACGAGGTTTAGGTAAGGTTTTTGTAAGGTTTTATTTCCCACCCTCCTAAATTAAGGTACATTCCTACCAAACATAATATCTCATTTCTCTTTCTGTGCTATCAACTAAAGTATGAAAGGAAAATGTAGGTAACAGGATAAGACAGCACCAGCAGCTAATAAATTAAGGAAGAAAATACAGTCCTCTTCTAAATTATGTTTATCACCAAAAATGCCCAGTTCCTCTGTAGATTCAACCACAGGAAGGCAACTGTTCTCTGTAGATAATCAGTTCACTATTGATTTCAACGAGGCCTGATACTAGGTAAAGATTTCAAAGAAATCATGAGACCAAAAGACTGCAGAGTAATTTAGAGGCTACTTTTTTCTTTCCCAGGGTAATTTTTATATTATCAGCGATAAATTTCCTTTATTCTAGTTTGCTTTATTTAGGGAAGAAGCCTTTGTAAATCATTCTTTTAGGTTTTGCCATAAAGCTTTACGCAATCTGAGAAAGGATGTGGTTAGGCAAGAAAAACACTGGAAAAGTCATGATGTCATGAGATAGTTGACATTTTTTGACCAAAAGAAGTGTCTCCTCCGTATCCATCTTCTAACACTAAAAGAAACTTTCTCTACCTTTCTGGTCAAAAGCAGGTAGGTGGGAGGAATTCACTTGGCTCTTAGCAGGCACCCAAATACCAGCATACCCATCCATACCCCCACACCAGCACAACCACACATGAGGTATTTCATAGCCAGGTCAGAGCCATATATAACACTGCATCAGGTCTATTAGCAATTTAAATAGCAAGATTGTTGAATTTGTTTACCTTTATTAATTAAAAACAACTGAAATCTTGTTTTTTCTTTACAAAAAAACTTTTACATGAGTTTTACCAAATCCAATTAAAAGAAATTGAAAAGTTTCCTTTCTCAAGTTTTTCAATAAGTTTTTTTTTTTCCAGCACAAAAGGAAAGTCTTAAGCTTATTCATTCCTGTCTTATCCTTGAGATTACAAATCCCCTCCCAAAAGAGGGAAAGCAGGTTTGTTGTATCACTTATGAAACGAGAAGTTCCTCTTATTCCTCCACTGAAGTGTTTCTCACTCTTTGGTTACTTAGGATCTGACAGTCAAAGGCATACCGTGAGACAGCACATCCAGCCCCTCAGTTCTCTTTCCACATGCACCGTCTCTCACTTCTTCTGTTTCACTGATCTTGCCTCTTAGGAATTATCATACTTTCTTATCATGTGGGGAGTGGGCTCATGTGACCAGAGTCAGGAAGGCAGTCCTCAGGGTGTGAGGCCTGGCCATGTCTAGGGCTCAGGCAAGGAGATGAGTGTGTCGAGGATGAGGGGATCAGTTTTTTCTCAGTCTGAGAGAGGGTTATAAATACACAAAGAAGGAGGACTGTAACAAAGCCATTTGATTGAAAGACTAATATAAACAAAGGATTTTGATAGACAAGCAATGAAATCAGTGTGTGTGTCTATACATATATGTATATGTGCATATATCTATACATATGTATATATGTATATACATGTATATATACACACATATAGGTATATATACATGTGTATGCATGCATGTGCGTGTGTTATATACTCAAGTACTTTCTCCATCTGTTCACTGAGAGGTTTTGGAAGCAACAGCCCCCTAGCAGCAAAGCACCACCTAGTACCCAGATCTTGCTTTATAAATGCCACCTTCTACTAAAAAGAACAAGATATCCTTGCAAAATATAGTCAATTCTAAGAAAAGGAATGTACCAAATGAGTCTGGACCACCTCTTTGTGTCATCAAGTAAGAGAAAGGCTCAAAAAATCATAGGGACATGTTAACAGAACACAAAAGCCAGCTTAATGGTTTTCCCACTAGCTATACCTTAAAAAAATTGAAACAGAAAGAAAGAAAGAAAGACAGAACAAAAGAAAGAAAGCTCCAAATTCTAACTTCCTTATGACCATAAAATACATCATCATCCATCTGGATATCCTTCCATCAGAAAATTTACAAGGCCCATATAAGTTGCCAGTAGGCAAATAAGAGAAAGTAATGTAAGAGATCCTTAGTATCTTTCTATCTCCAAGTCAATAGCTTTTCCAGGCCAATCTGAGTCACAGTCTTGATTACTTTTGCAAACTTAAGAAGTATGAACTAACAGGGCTTACTTTTCTGACCCCAGGGTAACTACAGAATTAACATTATGACAAATCATATTTTGTTTTACTGAGTAATGAGACTAAATCAAGACCCAACGGCAGTATTTAGCAATGTCTTTCAGTATTTAAACTACACTTGCCTTACTTTTCATTATTATTGTTACAATCAGTGGTAGAAATCAGACTCTTTTTCAGGCTGAAAAACAACCTAACCTGAAATCTATTACTTTTTTTCTCCACCCCGCCCCAGCCACCCCCCCCCCCCCCCGCCGCATATTTGTCTTACCTTTATGAGGTGAGGTTTATCACAGTACCTTGCCAGGGGCTGGCTTCCAATGTAGCCTTCTATGGGGAAAATTCAATAATCATTAACCCCGGATTTCTCAGACCCAACTCATTCTTGTTCTAATTCTTATAATGCGTAAGAACAAAATTTTGATTATTTCCAAGATAGAAAAACAGAGGTTGGACATAGTGCATTATGTGGTTATGAATACCTAATTAAGCAGTGCCTGGTAGGAAAAGCAAGGCACTGCTTTCCCTTCTCATTTCTCCTTCTTTGGAAACGGTTCTTTGTATATGAAGTTCAAGTTCAAATACACAAATACGTATGTTCACAGACAGCTAATCTGAATAGACTCAAGTGATATTAATTTATCATGCCAATCACACTCAATGAACAACTTAATCCCTGTCCTCGAATAACATACTATTGCTTAGAATAGTTCCCATTTTTCTTAATATTTGGGAACTATTCTCCGAACTTGGCTACTTGCCTAAAATATCCTTACAATCACAGAATTTGCCCCAGGGTTAAAAGCCAGCCACCCACATTCGAAACGTTTATGTCTGAACCTGCAATTTGTTGGCCACCCACCTCAGCTCATTAAAATGTTGGAACTGAATTTGCTTTGCCAGCTTAATTATCAAAGCCAAGAAATCCATTTCCCAAAAACTGACTTAGGGACAGAGTTCCCTCTCCATGGAAAAAATGGAGACCTATGGTTCACCCCCTTTTCTACATTCCTTACTGCACCTGCCTACTTCCAATGAAAAATGAGATTATAACAACTCTGTGTCCACACTGAGAGCCTCACTCAGCATAGGCCAGTATCTCCATTATGTCATGACACACTTTGGTCAATGAAATAAATAATTTATTGCAGCAGTCTGAGATGTATCATATGCTCCAAGTTCTATGCCTTTTTTGTTTTAAACTTGTGTTTTGACCCTACTCTATCCTGAATCTTTTTAGTTTTTGTGGCTATTGGAAACATATTTCTGACTGATTTGTTATATATCAAGTCTTCTGGTGAAGGTCTTAAGTCTTACTTGTTCTACCCAAAAAACATGCAGCATGTCAAGTAAATATTCTTTAATAGGTGGTTGGCCAACTTTCTGAGAATGCTCAGATAGTAAATAAAGTAAGTTTTGCATGCCATATGGTCTCTGTCGTAACTATTCAATTCTGAAACTGGAATGTGACAGTAGGCACAGATTATACTTAATCCAAAAACATGGCTATGTTCCAATAAAACTTTATTTATAAAAACAGCAGGAAAGCCAGGCTTGGCCTGCAATCCATAGTTTTTCTGACCCCAGACTTACTATTTCTTGGCTTTGAGGTTAAATGAAAGTTAACCTTTATTTAACAAACAAAAATAAACAAACAAGCAAACAAAAACAGTAAGACTAGAATAGTGATTTTGAAAGAGTCCACATGCAACCTGCCTAGCAATCTCCTAGAATATTTGGAGGTCAGACATATTTTTGGACTCCAATCGCAATATTCTGCATCAGGATCCCCAGGAGTGGGGTCCAGGAATCTATCTGCTAGTGAGCTTTCCAGTTAAATCTTATGGGCCCCATTTAAGATCTTAGGAGCCACATCATCAGAATAATATAGGAAATAAAATTTTGTACCTGGTAGAGGTGACGGTTTGGAAAAAACTCTATCATCCAAACCCTAAACCCAAAAGAAAGACTGTCTATCATCCCAAAGACTGTTAGCCTATGAATGTAACACTTAGCTGTTTAAAATTTTTTAAATGCAACAAAAAAGAAAAATATTCCATGCCTTGTTCAGTTCCTTCCACACAACAGCATCCTGACTCACCTTTGGCATCTTAGATGCAAACAGCTAGACTCAAACCTTAATTACTTAACGCTTCACAATCCACTCTTCACACATCAATGTGTGAAAACATGATGACACCATTCTTTCTTTTGTGGTGTTCGGTTTTGGTCTCTTGGAAAAGTTTTATTTTAACTAGAATCAACTATATAACACACATAGGCAGCTGCATGGAATTCTATGAACTCCCTTAGCACATCAGGCTCCTGAGAATGCTGTCCTCTTGGGTCATAAAGGAGATAGCCTTGTGCACTATCTCATCTCTTAATAACCTATGCTCAGTGTGGAGTTTAATTATGCTTCTCCCCCGAACTCAGAAGTACCCTTTCCGTGGCTTAACGGGTCCTCTCTGTGCACCATCCACTTTCCTGCCTGGTGTCTTATCATTTTCCTGCTAAAAATCATGCTAATATTGCTGTCAGTCATTTTCCCCCATCCTCATGGTGACCTCATGTCTAAAATTCACTAGGGAATGGTACATTAGAGGACTCTGGACAAGTCATTAGTTTACTGTTTCTTTGTCATCCCCCGAGAATGTTAACTCAAGCCTGCCAATCCAGGCAAAAACAACACAGTTTGCTGTTTTCAAACTTCCTATTCATATCCCAGCTCCCTCACCCCGAGCACCTGAAGGTTCACATGATGTGCTGTAGACTGACAGTGCCCTGTAGGTCATGGCTGCTCCCACTCCTTTGAAGAGTCTGTAGCTCACAAGCAACATAGCATCCCAAAGAGAGACAGAAAGGCGGGAAATGGAGTATAAGTAAAAGAAAAACAGATGCAGACCTCAGCCTGCCTTTACTGTAATGTCAATGGGTATTCAACTGGCAATAAAATTCTTCCTCTCTATAATTTCAGATCATATAATCTACTAGGTAAATCTGAAGAAGACAAGGTTTTGCACAGAACAGAAAAAATGTTCATAAAAAACTAATAAAAGACAGCATATCCGCACCCAAACTCCTCCCAGCCAAGACGGCTTTTCATTCTGGATTCCTTTTTGTTCTGAATTCTTTTTTATTTTTGCTTTTCCTTCTGGTCAAGATAATTTTCACACTGAATAACATTGATTTTTAAGTAATTTATATATATATAAAATCAAAATGAAATGATGGGTAATTTTTTACATTTGTTCTTTTAAAGTAATAGACATTAATTGAGCAGCTACCGTGTGCCACCACCATGTCCAGCTACATACTCAGTGGGGACACAATGGTTTAAAAAACAGAGGCAGTTTGGATGATATCCCTCCTGGGGTTCTATAGATACATAGACAGATAGACATAGAGATATATAAATATAAATTGCTTCTTGGCCTACATCAAGTGTAATACTGTTCTTACCAGTTCAATATTTTATATATATATATATATATATATATATATATATATATATATATATAATTTAAACAACACAGTTCAAGATTGGAGCATCACAGAGGCTACGTGGTAAAGGGTAACCCTTCTGCTGTGCATTCCATATGCCCATTTCCCTCCTCAGGGGCAACTGGTTTTAGTAGCTTCTTGCACGGCCTTCCTGATGAATATACTCTCTGAATAAACAAGTATGCTCCTTCTTTTCTTTAAATATAATTAATATATCATCAAAATAATATACTTGTTATGTATTCTGCTCTGCACTTTGCTTTCTACAGTGAGTCCTGGGCGTCACTCTATTATCAGTATGTCCTGGGTTTAGCTGCCTCGTATTCCACTGCATACGCCATCTCTTATTGGACAAGTGCCTTTGTTAGACAGGTATTTTGCCTTTAATTTTTTTATTCTTATAAACTATGAATACGTGTTTATCATTGACACAAACACACTGTAATGTACAGACCTATTTTCACTAAAAAAGTAATTCAGCTTGGTGTACCCTGCCCAGAAAAAGCATGGCTCACCGGCCCGTCCATCACCTCAGTGAACTCCTGCCACCCTAAATGCACGGGCATTCAGATCTTGGTATGCTCGTGACCCAGAAGGTGTCTTTGTGAGAAAGGGAAAATCAAAACTCTAATAGAGATTCTGGGAATCTGTAAAAATGTTAGGGTTTTTTTTTGTTTTTTGTTTTGTTTTTGTTTTTGTTTTTGTTTTTGTTTTTGTGTTTTGCCACTCTCTAAACAACTGGAGCTGACTAAGGAACCCTAGAGCAGCCAGAAACTGACCGGAGCACCGCAGGGTCAGGAGCTTGTGTCTCACGTGGAGTTCAAGCAATGGGTATTATAAGTCTGAAAGAATTTCTTGCCCTGTTAGTATGAGGTTTTCCAAATGTTATTAAATGCTCAAAGTTTCTTTTTATCCCCTCATGCAGCTGCAAACTCCGCCTGCTCGCATGCCCCTACAAGAAGGCATAAGTGGAGTGCTGCCTTTTAAATCAAACCAAACACCTCGTCTAGGACTTTGGCAGCTCTTCTAAGCCCCCCAGAGCAGAAGGGGGCTGATAGAGGACCACCCAGGCACTCGGGTTTATTTGAGCAGAGTAATCTTTATGGCTGACTGTAAAGACCGACCCTTCCCCACACACTGGCCATAGGTGGTTCCACTTGCCTTCGGTGCCCGGGACTTGATTATAAATGCAAATCCTGTCACTGGCCTTTCCTTATTACTCCATCATTTAACTTCATAATGGCAATTTATTGGGTGCCTGAAACACGAAAGGTGTTAAAAATTTATTAAATTTTGTAATGATGGAAAGTGCATCAGGTAAACGAACCCGGATTTCTCCAAAGGCTGGAAAGATTTTACAGACATAAAATCGAATCAGTTCTATTTTATCTCACATAAATGGCGAAGGGAGTGTGAGCTCACAAAGCATGTGAGTATTCATTTACAACATATTAAATTAGTTCACAGATTGTAAGAAAGACATTTAAAATTGCCCCACGTAGAATGCCCGTGCCCTGGATCACAGCATGCGCTTCCATGTTGCCGCCAAAACTGGACAGAGGGCACCACGGCAGCAGGCCTAAGTGGGGAAGGACAGGCTCACATTTGCAGTGGACAAAGGGAACATGTCTTCCCATAATAGCATATCAGGGGAGGGGCAGTGTGGCCTAATTTATGGAAACTAGGCACCAGCATTCAAGAAAATGTTCTGGAAGATGGTAAGACACGACATTCAATTTTGCTTCTTTCTCCTCCTAAACCACAGCTCATGGCAAACTTCCTGCAAGTTCACCAGTAACTACATGAATAGTTTTTAAGTATTAATATGTGTATACTACATTAATATAATATGTATGCATTAAATCATATGTATATGTTTAAAATGCAAGAATAACTATATAAAATGCAAGATTATCTCATAAATGTATATATATAACATATGTATATATAGTATATGAATGCCTTAAAATTAAAAAGGTGCTATTAAAGGTAATTCTACAGTAGCAGGATAAATGTTGTCTTCCTATTCATCAACTAAAGAGTCATCTGTGGAACAATATTTGTAGCAATGGGTAGTATCCAGTCTCCAAGATGACCCAATAAAAGATCTCCTCCTTCTGATATTCACACCCAGGTGGAGTCTCCTCCCACAGAGCATCAGCAGTGATCTGTGTGGCCAGACCCAAGAGAAGCTAAGCCATTCCTGGATTTATGACTCACAGAAACTGCACGAGATAATCAATATTTATTGCTTTAAGATGATAAGTTTGGGGTAATCTGTTCCAAAGCAATAGCTAGCCACATAGTACTATTCAGTTAGCATGACTAAAATAACTGCATTTCAACTGAGAAATAAGCTAATTAGCAGTTACTTGCTAAACTCCTAGATAATTATGTAAAAATTATAGGCATTTTACATTTTCCCTATATATAAAATGACTTGATGAACTAAATCATGAACACATACACCATTCTCTTAATTCCCTACCACCAACACAAGAACAAGCCTGAATTAGTCTGCTAAATATGAAAGACCACGTAGAGGTGAGAAGAGTTGTCTAAGCTACATCCAGGCCAACCAGCTAGAGAACAAAACCTGGGGGTGAGCTGAGCTGCCGCCGTCACCACCCAGCTGACCTACAGATCAAGGGCAATAAATAATAAAGGCATCTTTTTGTATGTCAGCGAGCTTTTGTGTGGCTTTTACATGTTTTGCAATAGATAATCATTAAAAATCAGAAAATAATGTCTTTGTTAAACTAGTGTACCATTTGAAAATGGCCACTTGCAAGAACAAAAAATGTTTCATTGCATGTGTCAACTTTCCTTCATGATTTCATGCAGATTTGATTAGTATACAACACTCTTAGCTTCATTTTAGTACATTTTCTTATAAATTAGCTGATTGTACAACCCAGAATGATATGTATGCAGAGATACTAGTTGAAAAGAAAGGGTTTAACCCACAGTTAGACTAACTGACAATGTGTGAAATTGGGAGTAACAATTGGGTGGATTTTTTAAAAATTGCTTTTCCTCTCTGCTGGTTCTTCCTATTATAGTGCCTTTTGGTACTACAGAGAGAAGTTGAACCCATGTCCAAAAGGTCAGCGTCAGAACCTTAGGACTTGTTTTGACCCCACGTTGCTTACCAGAGGCACTGTTAGGTTCAGACATAACCAAATAGCAGGCTTGATTTGCCCACACAATTTTCCTAATAATAGACATGCAGTAATTACATGCATAGCAACTATGCACCAAACTACTGTGGAGATCTATTTAAGTAATAGAAATGGAAATCCCTACATACAATTCTTATTACTCATCAGAAAACACAAACTTAAATACTACTTACATCAATTCAGATAAAGCCAATAACAAGCCATATACTGAAGTGTCAGAAGGACATTTTTTAGAACCATACTTATGGCCTTTTTTCTAATCTTGATCTATGGAAGCTTAGCAACAATTTCCAAAGGCAACTATAATTATCAGCAGTCCAAAAACACATTGCAACTAAATCCGCCTTCTTCCTAACCTTTTAACCTCAAGATGCTCAGCTATAATGCTCAATATTATGGTCAGAGTTCAAGAGTTTTAATGACCATGTTACTTCAGGCTACTGTGTTTTCTCTTCTAGGTACTAATTTAACTCAACTGCATCCAAAATTGACTCTGGTCACACATTAAAAATGTGAAGAAAGTAGGTAAGGTGACTCTCTGGTAGAGAATATTCCTTCCCAATTAAATGATTATCAACTTTTCTGTAGATGACACATTGCAGCCACCAATTTCTACATAGTAGCAGAGGTAGGTAAGGATGGATATACAGATACATACAGCTGAATAAAAAAGCTTTAACTAAAAGGCCAACACAATTGCTAGACAGATGTCCCAGGGTAGTACCTGTGGATCTGAGACTGAATTGTGGGACTGGAAGACAGAAATGGTGTCTGCCAACTTGAGGCTCACTGATAGATACCTGTAGTCGTGGTGAAAGTGTGTGGAAGGCAGAGAAACTTAGATCAGGCTGAGAAGCTGAAGAGGCCTCCTGAAAACAATGATAGTTCAGAAGCCATCAGCATACCTGGCTCCCAGCCTGTGCTTTCTAAATAGCACTTTCCAGTTCTATTTCTACACAGAATATAGAAAGCTGCAAGAAACAGGCAATCCTCCTGCCCTCCCATAAGTAAAAGAGAGACAGAATCCACAAAATCATAATATTTTGATCACACCACAACATTGAGATCAGAAGACAGCAAAGGAAGTGAAATTCCAAAGGGTGAAGATAACATCCGTGGTTTCAACCAGACTGCACATGGGAGAAAGGGGGCAGGGGCCAGCCAGGAAAGTGGGTGAGAAGAAAACACCTTTGACTTTAAGCTTTATATGGATTAGTGTTGGGTTTTGTTTGTTTGTTCGTTTTTTAGGATCTCTGAGATCCCCAAAGACAAAAGAATCCTGTCCCTACTTGTCAATTCACAGCCCACATCCACAGGCTGCTGCTGATGGCTCCTGAGAAACTCTGTGTACAGAGCCAAGGCCTGAGCGTGCTGCCCCTCAGAGAACGGCCATTACTGAGGTTTCAGTAGGCAGCAGGCAACTCTGGGAAAGCCTGCCTGCCCGATTACACATGGTGAGCAGTGTCTTTGGCCCGGCTGCTATAACAAAAATCCCATAGACTGAGTGGTCTAAACAACAGACACGTAATGCTCTCGTTCTGGATGCTAGAAGTCCAAGGTGAGAGGCCAGCAGACTCAGCTCCTGGGGAAGGCCGACTTCCTGGCTTGCTAACAGCTGCCTTCTCACTGTGTCTTTACACAGCAGAGACAGCAAGATCTCATGCCCCTCTCTCTTCTCAGAAAGCCACCAAGATAATCATGGGGGCCGCAGTTTTACCTTTTCTAAATTCACCTCCAAAACACACTGAGAGATGGGACTTTGATATATGAATTTAAGGTAAGAGCAGTGCACAAATATGCCACACGAAGGGCATAAACCCTGCCGGTGTCATAACCCTTCTCTCAAGCAAATGGCAACTGCTATTGGGGAGGAACAAGAAACCAGCCTTAATTCAAATATGACCCTGCTTTGACACTGGGGAAATTCATTTTGCTACAGGAGACAAGGGAGGAAGCCCTCCCACGCCGGCCTTGCCATACCAGGTAAAGGATGGCAGCCCCCTAGGACAGGTGGAAACTCATTCCCCTCACCAGGTTAGGCAAAAAGCCATCTCCCTCTGGGATGAGCTTGGACCCGGGGTGCTACACTAATGCAAAATATCAACAAAATTACCTCGAAGAAAAGCAAAGGCTTGCCTACGGCATGTGTTGCTAATTGCTATTTCCAAAGCCAGGAACAGAAGTGAGTGGGTGGGAAGAGGGAGGCCTACTCCTGCACAGACACAGGGCTTCCTCAGTCCTGCCTGCAGCACCCTAACCATATGCCTAACACTTCTTACTCTTGTCCCCTGGCACACCCGTGGAAACTGCAGCAGCCCAGGAACAAGTGTGCCTGTCTGGCAAATACTACCCCTATTCTGATGGCTTTGACCCGAACCAGAACCAACCCTGCCTTCATCCTGGCTTTTGTACCAACTCCCCCTGCTCATTGTCCAGGTAAGAAGGTGGGGGCTTCCAGGGCCTGGGGGCTTGTGCTACTCCAGGCTGCCTCTCATTCCTCCTTGCTGGTTGGCTTCTCCTCAGGCAACGAGTTCAGAGAGCCAGAGTCCCATGGGAAGCTTTTAAACCATAGCACTGATGCTCATACCTGACACCTTCTCCTTATATAATTACCATCCAGGGTGCCGGTGCAGCCCCTTTTGGAACACCACACATGTCGTAAGTGGTTAGAAGACCCCAGTAGAGTTTCTCAGTAGGGAAATATTTCATTTCCTTTTTTGCTCCTCATCCAACTGCCCGAACACCCTGGTCAAAGAAAACAGCTAAACCTGTCAGAGCGCCACGTACTGTCCCCCTGCGAGCTCCCCTGGCTTCCTTCATCTTGTGTCTCCACCTCTCACTCTCAACTCCTTCCTGACCTTGCAGACAGAAGGAAGGAGATTAGCATTGACTACACAAGTGCCAGGCAAATACACAGTCCGTTCTCCTAACTGCATTCTCATCCCCTCAAAGAAACAAAAGCTCAGGCAATTTGCCACATGGTTGGTAAACAGAAAATTAGGATTGAAACCACCAATCCCCTCTCCCATTTTTTTCTTTGAAGTCTCCTCAAGGCCTAAAGAAGTGAGGAGAGTGACAGCAGGACATCTCTGCAGCCCAGGCAGCCAGCATGGCAGAAGCAACTTTCCAGTGTCAAATCACCTTCTAGGATCATCAGGGAAGAATCACTCCTTCCCCTCAGTGTAGATGACAAGGAACTGGCTGAACCCATGGAAGCACTATCATCCAGGCTTTGACAGAAGACTTGTCCCTAGGCTGTAAGCTTTTCCAGTTGTTCCTCTACTTTACACATTAGAAACTCTAATGCTAGCTACTTTCAATATATACAAGTATATTAACAGAGGAGAAAATTAATTAATTAATTTGATTGGTATGGGAAGATCAATCCTTTCTCTTTATAATTTCAAGATGAAGCTTGAATAGCAATAACATTTTCCTAAAATGATTATTGTTATCAGTATGTATTTGCCATACATAATAATTACATTCAACTTAGAATATTGGTATATATATATATATATATGTATATATATTGCATCTTGCTATGGTTTGGATTTGGAATGCCCCTCAAAAGCCTCATGCACCTCAAAAGGGGTTAACTGTGTGATCTGATTAACTTACTGATCACACACGCTGTTGAAAGTGAGATCTGGTCCGTCCTGGAAGGAGGTACTCTTGCCCCAGCTTCTCCCCATTTAATCTTTCCTGTCTTGCCGTGCCACCTGGTCTTGACTCTCTGCTACTCCCTCCTGCCATTGCTGGCCAACTGTGAATGACTGAAACCTCTGAAACACCAGCCAAAATAAGCCTCTCCTCCATTAAGTTGTATCGGATATTGTGCCTCAGCAGTGAGACGGTGACTATGACAATCTCAATTATTTCTGCTCTGATCTCTCCCTTTGCCCTCATTCCCTTCACCTTTCTACAAAACCTGAACTTTTAAAAGCATCTAACCACGGAGTAAAGGCAGAAGACTGGTCTGATCAAGTACGAGTCTACAACAGTAAAAACGTTAACTAATTTTAGAGTTCACCTCAGGTTGAAGAAACTTGGTTACAATTATAAACGGTAAAGCACCACTGCTTCCAAGCTAAGCAGTAATTATACTGTAAACATCGACAAGAGGATAACTTGTCCCTTTGATTTCTCAAGATGTATATTTAGACCAGCTAGAAAACCACCCTTCCCAGTTCCTATAAACGTGAGGCCTCTTTGTTTTTCCTTAAATGAGCTCTAGAACATCTGTAAAGATAATGGGAAAAGAGCGGAAAGCCCTTGTCACTTTGACAAGAAATGTATGTGCACAAAATGCTCAACTCCACTGTAAACCTTAAATTCTGCACTTGTACATATCAATAAAATGGGGGGAAAAAGAATCAATTTTCTTAAGAGCACCCAAAGAGAAATTCTGTAGTTCAAGTCTTCATTTGCTGGTGCCATGCAGTTTCCTTGTAGAGATAAGAAAGTTAACGAACGTTCTGGAGTTTAAATATGTGTCCTAATCTCCCCCCTAAAGTGGGTGCTCTGGGCATTCATCATATTTTCAAGACACAACAGAATAAAGTAATTCTAAAATTTATGATTTGAAGTAATATGAAAAAAATTTTAAATGAAACAGTAAGGCTTGTATTCTGAAGAGTGTTGGAAAATTACATCAACTTTCAATTTCCTTCGCAAATGTGAGTAGCCTTAAAAAAAGTTTCCCTTCTGGGAAACTTATTCCAGAAATTCATACCATTTTAGTGTCATCTTCAATTATAACTGAACATGGAGTTTTAAGATAAAATCTCCTTTATTTTGTTATGCCTTAGTGCACATCTTTTAGAAGAAACAAACAAAAAAATTTCCATGGATATTCCAGTATCTCCAGGCTTTTTCCAGTTAACTTTGTAAAGCTGGTCATGACTCCAATCTGCATGGAGATTATTTATTTACTATTCTTTCTTCACTTACCATGATTTACAAACATTTCTACACAATATAACAATGAAATATTTCTCCTACAGAAGCTCATAAAGATATTTACATAAGCAACTGAATTGCATGATTTTGCGATCTTAAATAATACTTTTCAAATGTGAGATACAAAATAGACAAAATAATTCAGGAAGGACAATTTGACCTCCTTAGCTACACAAAATGATTTATTTTATGTACATGTTTATGTTAACCTTTAGAGAGAGACTTTGATCATGTGGAATTTAAAGAAAGGAATGTACACACTCATATATGCAGGGACAACATGCTGGAAAATGCATAAAAATTAGATTTTCATACATTTGAAAGTATGCTTTCATTGTATGTACCACAGTGATATAAATGCATATATAAATACCACACTAAAATTTAAACTAGTAAGATTTTTTTGTATTTAATATGATTTGCAAATCTGAACTCAGATTTCAAGATAATGTGAAATTAACACATTTTGATTATGTTATAGTCTTGCATAAATCTTACAGACAAATACTTTTAACACTCATTAAGAAAGAAATGAGGGGCTGGAGGGATGACTCAGCTATTAAAGTGGTTGCCTAGCAAGTGCTAAGTCAAGGGCTAAGTACCCGAGTTTGATTCCCTGGCACCACATAAGCTGGATGTGGTGGCATATGCCCATAATCCTAGCACTTGGGAGGCTAAGAAAGGATGATTGCCATGAGTCCCAGGCCAGCCTGGGCTCCATAGTGAGTTCAAGTCCAGCTAGTTGGGAGACTACCACAGAAGCCCATGCTTATATTATGCATCAATGGGAGAGTTGGACAGAGGTGATAACACTAAAGAGGAGGTATTTAAGAGGCTAAGTCAACAGGATTAGTGATAACCTGTGTAAATATTTTTGTTAAGAGTGATGACCAAACATAAGTCTGCACTCTAACCAATATGCAGGAAGAGAACTAATCTTTAGAATAGCCTAGTAGTGCCAGCAAAGCAAGAATCCAGATCCTAGACACACTTTGACACCATATCTAAAGATTTTTCCCTTTCCAAGAAGGGAAAATGAAGAAATGAATTGGGAAAGAAAAAGACAGGATTGAGATTTTTTTCTTATGTATGGATCTACGGAGCACCAGGTTTCTCCAGCATAAAATGCTACAATTGAAAAAGTAAACAGCTACAAGTCTGTGGATCATCCTAAAATCAGAACTGTGGCTTCAGCTGCACAATTTATTGGGAGAGCACAGTCTCTAATGGTGATGAAAATGATGATAACAATGAAAATTTTCATGCCATCATCATCATCATCAATATAAAATAATGACCACTTATTGAGAGCCTGGTAGCATGAAGTATAACAGATTTGTTTAATGTCCCCACAGTTACCCTAGAATAAGTGAAACCCATGAAGATCAGCCATGTTGAATCAAAATCTGTTCTGGCCAGCATCTGAAACAAACTCCTTTTGGTCTACCATTCTGCTCAGAGCTCTAAAATCACCTCATGATTTCAACTCTAAAATTGTTCTTACACATAATTGGTCAAAAAACACATTCACTCTGAGAATGTGTTAGTGTCTTTGAATTTCTTCATGTTTCTCAAGCACAGAACTTCAGACAATGCATCAACCTTCCCTCCCACCACGGCCTTCAGTGCTCAGCGCTTAAAAAATTTGACTGTAGTTTAAATCCAAGAGTGTGTATATAGAATTCTCGGTCACTCAGATGAACACACAGAGAGATCATTACTGTGTCTTAAAGAGTTCTCTAAAGCCCTTAGTCTTTAACTTTCAACTGTGTTGGTTCCATGATCTTTCCCATCAGTACTTTTAAGTCCAGGCCCACCTAAACCTAGGTCCAACTGAATTGCCACTAAACTCATTCATACACACACCGTGCTTTCTTAGGTAAAAAAATTAAGATAACAAAAATTAGATAATTACAAAAATATGACAGATGGTTTATTCTTCATTTGCAGCTTATTAAATTCTAAGCTTTTGAAGCAACTTTTGTTTGGAAGAATTGTGATTAATGAAAAAAGAATCATGCCAGTATCTCGTTTAGGCTCCTGTTATGGCTAGTATCTTAAACGTCTCCCAAAAGGTCATGTCTGGAAGGCTTGCTTCCCAGTGTGGCAACGTTCGGAGGTGGGGCCCTTGTGACATGATTGGATCATGAGGACTCAAATCTCATCAGTGGATCATCCACTGATGAATACACGGCTTGATAGGCTATTGAGAGGTGTGAAAACTTCAAGAGGTAAGGCTTAGTTGGAAGAAGTAAGTCATTTGGGGCATGAGCTTGAAGAATATATTTTCTCCTCAGCCCCTTTCTCTCTGCTTTCCAGCTGCCATGAGAAACGCAGCTTTACTCCACGATATACTTCTCCCATGATGTACTTAGCTGCCACAGGCACAAAGTGACTAGGATCACATGATCATGGACTGAAACAGCTGTATCCATGGGGCAAATCAAGCTTTCCACCTTTAACTTTATTTTTCTCAGATATTTTATCACAGCCACAGAAAGTGACCACAGTTCCCAAGAAGCAGAGACAGAGATAAGAATCCCAAAATGCTTCTCACAGGGCAGCTGTGAGTGCTGGCTGTCTACACTCCTGTGACTAGGGAACTGGGAAAGGACATTAAGAATTGCACTGCAGACTATTTTTACAATATGAATGTGTTTTCTTGTAAAACTTTTCAGTACACCAAGCGCCCTGTGAGAGTTATGCTTTTTCTCCCTTTTCAGAAGAGAAAGCTGGTACTTGGAGAGGCAGAATCGCTCTGCAAGGCCAGAGAAGCAATTAGCAGAGCTGATACTTTAACATCCATTTCTTCATCTGGACAGACATATTCATACTGACAATCTAGAAGCTTTCCTAATATAAAGTGTTGGCTAAAATGCAATAAACATCATTTTATAAGCCTGGCTAAGCTCATAGAGAAAATGGGATATCCTACAGGCCAGAAAGGAAGCAGGTGCTAAGGCTCAGGCAGTCTACAAGAATGAGGCTATAAAACCCAGCAAAACTTGGATTTTATTGACTAAAGACAGCTGAAGATCTGTCATATTGAACCCAAAAGTACAGAGCAATGAGAACTGAGTACTCCATGTATCTCCAGCCATTTTTATGCCTCTCTGACAGGATACCATACCCTGAGCAATTTATAAACAATAGAAATTTATTTCACTCAAAGTTTATGAAGCTGGGAAGTCCAAGATCCAGGGGCCTCATCCAGTGAGGACCACCATGCGGTCTCAGCCCATGATGAAAGGCAGAAGAGTATAAGTATGAAAGAAATAGCAACAGATGTAATTCCCAGCCTTTTGTGATTGACAGTAACCCATTCATGAAGGCAGAGCTGTCATGGCCTAAATACCTCTCACTAGGCCCTACCTCCCAAACACTGTTACACTGAGGATTAAGTTTCCAATACATGTTTTTCTGGGAGGACACATTAAAACATATCACCTTGTAAAACAGAGACCTTCACAGGGTCATTACATACTTGTGCAGTATGCTTATCTCAGCATGGGCTCTGAGTGGAAAAAAAAAGTCTCTCAGAGCACAGTAGCCATAATATGACTTCCACTTTGGTTTCAAAGTAAAATCTACACTACCAATCAATGTAAGAATCCTTCCATGAAGGATTAGTGCAAGTGGTCTCAGATCAAAGATCTAGGATATTAGAAACAAACACAAAACTTCCAGACTCCCCAGACTCTCAAAAATTCCATGGACACAGTTCTCCAAAGATGAGCCTACAATTCAAAATATAGAGTGGGAAGAAGGCCACCATGAATCCACAGCAAAGCCAGGTCTCTACTACTTCACCTTCAGGAGACTAAGTAGGCAAGGCACCTTCTCCTGATCCACAAGCCACGCTCCATCGAATTACATTAAAAGTTCTGTTCAACCATTAGAAAGTTTTCTCTTTGGGTTTGGTTTTAAGGGAAAACAAGCGTGGCCTTCTAATTCCCAAAATTAGAAGAACTGACGAGGTAATTTAAATGTAGACCACTGGAAGAATACTTTTCTTCCCAAACTCCCTTCTGGTTTTTGGAGTTCTTGAAGATACCTTCAGAGTCGTATGTTTCAGTAAACATTGAGGGAAAAAAAAGAAGAAGGAAAAGAAGTAAGAAAGAAATACCTCTGATCTGAGAACATTACGCAATCCTTGGATGTAATCAGAAGAGGGTGGATGAAGAGGTAGCCCTGTTTTCCAACAAACCAAACAATTAAGGAGAGGAGAAAAGTCCAGATCCTTTGTGTGTGGCAGTCTCTCTGATGGGGAATCACTGATGATACAAAGACCCCTTGAGGAAATCAAAAGTGTCCTGCTGTACACATTCATTCCTCACAGACAACAGGGCAGGCCCCAGTTGATAGCCCAAAGCCTCATCCCACAAGATAAGGGCCCCTTCTAACTTGTACTCAAAACAAGTTCCATAAAAAGAAAGGAAGCTCTTTGATTACACAAAGAGACTAATTTGCCACGCTTTGTTCTAATTAAATACAAATGGTAGAATATGAAGTGAGGGGAAATGGAACAGTTCCAGGCAGGTGTTGATACTGCCCAGTGTCCTCAAGTACAGCGAGTGTGTCTCATTGACTCCTCCCAAATCCAGTGAGGGCAAACAACAGAGCTTTGATCACTTTTTAGGAGACTTTGTTCACAAAATCTGCACCTGAGTCAAAGATTCACAGAAGCTTGGGGTGGGGGGTGGGGGGTGGGGGGCACGGAGCCCGTCCTGTTCAGGAATCAGAAAGCTTCCATTTTTCACCTTGCGATTAGTTTCAGTGTCAAATGTAGCTGACAATAGCATCCAACAAAGAGAGACACAGACAGACAGAAGTGCCCTTCTACGTCCTAATTCTAATTTCTGTATAGGCCAAAGAGAGGCAAAATATTTCACAATAAACACTCCACCAAGGAAAAGAATGCAACTACATTTTACACATAGAAAATAAAAGATACAGTATAAACTTTATGAGTTTCTATGTAGTTTCTAATAACAATGAAAATAAAAGTCGCAATTAGGATACAAAGAAAGAGGCAGAAATAAAAACAGAAAGAGAGGTAGGAGGGAGGAAAAGGAGGAGAAAGAGAAAAGGAGAGAAAGGTCCAGGGGAAAAGAGAGGAAAAAAGAAGGAAGGAGAGAAAGGAAAGCATGAGGGAGATAAAGTGCAGATAAAAGAAGAGTCTGACGGAAACAAATATTTTCTGAAATGGTTTTAAGTAAGGAAGACACAACTGTTTCCCTAAATTAGAAGGAACTGCAGGATGGGTTTTAACACTTAACAGCCAGGTACCACCAACTACCTGACACCTCTCTGTTCCCTGACCGCTCTCGGTCAGCAATTGTGGCACATGATTGGCACAGGCTACGAGAAGGACATGATTGTCCTGGCTATATCACGGAGCCGAGGTTCAATGCGACTTGTAAGCAAGTAACTTCAGTACCAGGTGAGAGATGGCAAATGGCAACCTTGCCTGTGCGGCCTGCTCCACCGCATCCTACAGAATGTGTTTGTATCGTTTCCTTATTAGCTTGTGCTCTGAGCCCACAGTGATCTCACCATCCTCCTTTCACAGGAGAAGGAAAGAACCCAAGAATGTTGGTTTGCCAGGAGTGAAAAGAGCCGGGGTCTTGGAGGCAGGGGTCACGGGTGTCCCTGTGCAGCCTCCAAAGAGTGTATCACCCAACCTCGCTTCCTCCCTTATAGGTCTTCAGCCATAATTTGACTCGTAAAACTTCAACTCACATGCAATTAGTGACAAATATTTCTATTTTATTAAAGCAGAATCTCCCTTCCCCTCTGAGTGTGTGGATAAACACACCAAAGAAGAGGCAAAGTCCCATGTGGATTCTATCTCAATCTTCTTCCTACATACAGTGTTTTAAAAGAATCAGTCAGTGGCTTGGGTTCTGAAGGTTACGTGGAAACCTTGGCCCCTGGAGTTCAGTGGGAATACTGGTGCAATTATCTACCAGTGTTCTGATGTCCCATCTGGTTTGTTGAGCGGTTCAACCATAGCTACTTCTGTCCTACACAAACCCAAGATTATCTGAACCATATTTTCCTGATGACAGCATATGCAGGTGTAGTTAAGAGCTGACCTTCTTTTTTGTTTATAATAAACTACCTCTGAGGGAAAAAAAAAACCCAAAATTAATGCTTGTTTATCACTTTAACCAGCCCACAATGATTCAGCAGAGTGAATGAATCAATATTATTACATTAACATTTATCATACCTGTCATAACAGTAATACAAATCAAGCCCAGGGCATGCATTTATAGCTCTGTTAGGATACAAACACACATAATCTGGTGAAGATGGAATGCTGTATAACCAAGCAAACCACAGACTCCAGGCCTGCACCCCTTCCACATCTCACGTGAAGAAGTGATTCAACCTAAGGGGATAGTTTTTCCAAAAGTCTGTGGGTAAAATATCGCAGGCATAGAGAGAGGGTTGAGAGGGTTCTCTCTCTTTCTTTTTTTCATGTATGGTAAGGAAAATAATATTTTAAGGTCTAGTACAGAGTTATGGTCCCTGCCCCAAACCCACTCTTTTAAGGAAACATGTTCCCACCAAATCCAAGCAATCAAACAAGGAGGCAGTTTGTATCATAAATCAGATGCACATCCATAAGCCCCGTGGGGTCATGAGCAGATGAGGGGTAGCATTCCAAGTTAATGAGGCCAGGAGGGTTACCTATGTCAAAGAGGGCTGCCTGAGGGGTTCTGAGGGACCCCCGAGCCTGGAGAATGGAGCCTCTTCCCAGCTTCGCATTAGTACCACAATCCAGTGACAGCCTCTTGGGCGCCTCCTTGGCATCTCACCTCCGTCCCCACCCAACACTCAAATATTTTTTACTAGACCTTGGTAAAGTTTTGAAATTTATTTTTTCTTTACTGAAAAATATTATTACAGATCTCATTACAGAAAGTTAAAGAAATCTGACCAGAAACAGAAACCTATAAACTACACAGTGGTTATACTTTGCATCCACAACCAGTGCTCTTTAATATGTAGAAACAGCATGAGTCAGAACTGTATTCAAGATTGACTGATGGCCTTGCCTTAGGATGTGGAAAAGGCAACATTCCCTTCCCAGGGAACTAGGGCTCTGAGTTCTTGAGCTGTCAATGCTCAGAGACCGAAAGGTGCTTTCAAGGATAGAGGAAACACGCAGCAATGTGGAGATCGGGATAGAACCACAGAACGCTTCTGTTAGTCCACCTGGGATCCTGATATTCTGCACCAGCAGCCATTTCTAGGGGGTTCTTCTATGAACAGAACTTGAGTTGTGGGTCTGAGCAAACAATCTATGTGTGTAATCTTCTGCTGTCTTCTAACTGGAGGAACAATATGACACAAATTGTCCGTGAGATTATCAAATCTCCCATCCAAGACTGACAATAACTTAGAAAAGGATTCTATATCTTTAGTCATACCACTCTAGCATGTTTTTACTCAAAAAACCCTCCTTATAAATAAACTTCTGTTCATTACAAAAAGTCTGATAGTCTCACAACTCAAATAATGCCTTTATTAGAAGAAAAAATGTGTGACTTGTTCTTCCACAAGAAGCCTAAGAAATTCAAGCTGTTTTGAGAAGGAAAAATTGGTCCCATACCATCACACACCACTCATTTAGAGAAATGTTGACAGTGACTCAGAATATGTATTTGACATTCAAACTATGGCTTCACTCACCACACAGGTAAAGATATTTCAAATGTAATATAATCAAATAATCCACAAAGGTTCAAAGTATCGTGGGGAAAGCTTGTGGTGAGTATTAAAACACACACATATGCACACACACACACACACACACACACACACACACACACACACACACAAACACACACACACATAAAGGAAAATACGGAGCTGGATATATGAATTCATATAACTACTTTAGAAAACAGAACAGGAAGAGCCCTAGCCCTAGGTATTCCCCAACAGTACTAAGTACTGATGTTAGCCAAAAGCCTTTCAGAAGCACTAACCAGACCAGATTAAACCAGCCCTATCTTCTACCTGCAGTAGAATGGATAAATAATAAAAAGTGACACATGCACATGAAGGAATACTGCAGAGCCATGAAAATAATCACGTGGCAATCATGTTTGTGAATAGCTTACAAATATCATGTTGAACAGAAACCATGAGCTCCAAAGGACACAGGCATATATGATTCCAATTATATAACACACCAACAAGAAGCACTCATCTCTATAGTTCAAGATACGAGGGAGTTGAGCATTAGTGACTAGAAAGTACCAGAAAGAGTTTTGGAGGCCCTGTCACAGCATCTGAAGTAGACTGTGATGATGCAAATATATTCACTTTGTGAGAACTCATAACGCTATTACATAACTGGTACATGCTAACACATGTGTTTCACATGCACTACTCTCCTTTGTAGTCAAATGTTTTACTTATTAAAAAATAGCTACTATTCAATATAGAATACATAGAAAACACAAGTAAGAAAGAAATCACGTGCTTCTAAACCCATCACCCAAAAATACCCAGTGGCTAGGTTTTTAGGCTATTGACAGTACAGAGGAATCACTCCCTAACACCACGATCCTGCTCCCTTTAGCTGGAGTATCACATCCCATGACGTGTACATACAATGAATTATCCAAGCAACACTTGTTTTGCTGGACATTTAAGATGCTTTTATGTGATCATTATTACAAACAACATGGTAAGAAGCATATCCATAGCTAAGTCTTTACCACATCAAATATTTATTTCCTTAAGATAAATTCCCTGGCCTAGACAATGTCGGTAATCACGTGAGGCATGGTGGTGCATGCCTATAGTCCCAGCACTTGGGATGCTGAGGCAAGAGAACCACAAGTTCAAAATCAGACTGGGCTACACAGTGAGTTGAAGGAAGGCCAGCCTGGACTATGTAACATTCTCAAACAAAGAATGAATGTTTGGTGAATGTCTACACCAAAGGTATGTAAAAAAAATTAACTATCCCTTGGGATTAGTTTTGCTAATTTATATTCTCAACAGATGCATTTAATAGTTCCTACTCATCTGAGGTTAATTTTTGAAGAGCACAGCAAGTCAAGCAATGATGCATCATACATTGGCTCTTTTTCTGTGGGACCCTGACTAGGCCCTGGACAATGGAAGGCAGAAGGTGGCTCACACCCTATAATCTCTACCGGCAGGAGTGGAGCTACTCCTTTTTATCCCAGGACCCGGGCAGCCTGTAGCTCAGGTTTCCTTCTATCCAAATTCTTAATTTTCCCCTGCTCCTAGACCCAGAAATCACGTGGCCAGGTTTCAAAATACCCGTCATGCAAACTAGGTGACTTTCAGACTCCAGAATTCCTCCAATAAGTAAATGACCCTTGCCCTATTATCCTGGCTTACCCTCCTCCCTTCAACTGCTGATAAGCCTGGCCCCGGGAACAATTCCGTGACATCCGTGGTACTCAAGGCCACTTGAGACCCTGCTTCCCCAGACTCCCCTGGTTCCTGATCGCAGGTGGCCAGCAAAACTTTTTAAATGGGTTTCAGCAAGATAGACATAGAAGTTAAACAACAAAGTGAGACTGGAAAACACAGCCACATGAGACACAAATCTTAGCCTGAAATGTGAGCTCAGGCAATTGTGGATAGGGTCCATGAATCATAGGCCAACAGCAGGAAAAGGCCCCCAAGAGGCTGACTGAGTCCGACCACGGGGTCCTCACACATACCCTTCTGGAGGGTTTTCAAAGTTTTCACCCTCCAATCTGAAGCATCTGGGAGGTTCTGTGGTTTGCTCACTTCACAGGCTCAGGGGATTCCTGGGTTTTGGTGAGAACTGAGACCTGGGCTTGGCATTAGCAAAACAAGAAGACTGAAAGTCCTCATATCAGGCTGGAATCAATATGCACAAAGCAACAACAGTCTTGCTTTTTTTTTTGATCAAACTCATACAATATGAGTATATTTTGATCTCCATAGTACTGAGGATAATTTACTCAAGGATAGAAAATATGTTAAATAATGGAAAACAGATTATTCCCAAAATCCTGAAATTCTGCAAAATTCGAAGAAGTGGAGAGAAACACATTCATCTTCCCCTTTGAGCTCCCTGCTGAGTCTGTGGGCTCATCTTGGGTCTCTTTGCCTCCTTCCTCTGAGAATTCACGAACTGTTTCCCCCGATGTTGCCCTCCCGCTGCAAAGATGATTAGATTATTTGGAAATCCATAGCTCAGCTGTAGTACCACAGGTCATGTGGATGATGCTTTGGTATTGAATTATTCTTCCAAGCACTTATTACTGAGTCATGTTGGAAAGGCTAGAGAATCCCATCTGACACATGACATTGTAAAGAAAAAAAACACAGGAAATATAACTATAGGATCTTAGTATGTGATTCCTGGAATCATATTTCCCCCTTAGTGTTAATTTAGACCGACAGAGGCAAAAGGAAGAACTTACGATTTTCATTCCAAGAAAAACATTAAATCTAGGACAAGTAGTCATGAGATCTAGGCAAACATGAGTATTGTATTTAAATGTGTTTTTCCGTAGTGCCCAGGGATCAGTCCTGCCACCAACTTCAGCATTACAGAAAGTAGAACCCATTTTTTCCCCCAGGAAGCAAGTGGGTGGAAATACTGACTTTGAGTCAGTCATACACACTTCTTATGGGTGAGATTTGGATAAATATAAACAATGGAAAATATAAATAACAAATATGTGAGTATCCACATCATAGTTTTAATTTGGAAAATTGTTTAAAACACTGAATCCACATTTTAGGAAAATGTGATGGATGTGCAATACTTAATCGTTGCTTCACTTCCACTCCTGTGACGGATATTTATTCATCCTTTGAGCAGGGATTCTCAACTTCAGCACAACTGACTTTTGAGGCTAGATCCTTCCTGGTTATAGGGGGCACCCTGCATGCTGTAGGATACTCAGTAGCTTCCCTGGCATTCAATCCAGACTTTGCCAAATGTCCTCTGAAAAACAAAATGGCTCCTGTTGATAACTACTACATTGAGGAAGTCAGAATGGTGAAGCTGGGCAAAACACCTGATCAAAACAGGCCCTAGGCCAGATTCAGCCGTTTGCTGAACGTGCAGCCTGGTCATTGAGCCTTTTCAAGGTTGAAGTAAAGCATCTGTCTTGATACGAGGCTCAGACCCAGGATCTGGACCCAGTTATGACCCGTAAGGCAGTGAGGGAACCAGAGTGGACAGTGGGGCACAGGCAACATGCAAAATAGCTGCAAAGAGACCACGACTGCTCCTCTAAAAAATCTGAGTCCAGATGGCCCTTCGGAGTAGTCCCTCAGTGGACCAAGTGGATCAGGCCTTCGCAGTTCCACACAAACAAGGCGACGGATCTGGGTGGTCCCATGGGAAGAAGAGCAGCCCTGAGCTCAGGGCACAATCCTTCCTCAAGGGTGACTGAGGGACCCAACTAGGAGCCAACAGCAGCCAGCACTGAGAAGCTGGTGGAGTGAGTGTCTCTGGACGGTGACAGCAGCATGCACTGCAGCGCCTGAGTGATATGGAAGTAGTGTTCACTACGCATGAGGTGAGAAGAGTAAGAGCAAGGACTTGAGAGGAAGTTTAGCTAGGCATGAATCCCATCAGCCCCACCCTGACCCCGGGGCACACAGACCTACTTTACCTGAATCATCAGCCTCTTTTGAAGATCTGGTGGCCTCTCCTTTTCCAGGAACAGTGAGGAATCACCTAACACAAGCACCATAAGGACTTGAGATGGAGCAGAGAATGAGAGTTCTACCCCCTGTGGGCTTTCATTGTAGGGGAGATACAGAAGAGCCAGAAGAGCCTGGGGTGAACCAAAGCAGCTGCTCGGTTCTCCCAGATGGGGCCTCTGTCCCCGGAAGAAAGACTTAAAAGGTGCTAAAGGAAATCAGTTTTCCTGAGGAAAGCTGACAGAATTGTTTAAAACTTGAAAATACCCTGAAATTTTGTTGACTGAGAAAAATAATTGGCTTTCACTAACTTGTATAATATTTATGAGTCTCCATCATTAATATATTTTTAAGTTTTGTAGAAAACGTGTGAGTGTGCATGTGTATAATTTGTAAAAACAGTTCTAGATCCTTGTTACAAAGAATGGTCTGGCAGTGTCCTCTTAAAATATAATGCTCCATCATTTTATATTCCAATTCAATAGATTTGGCATGAGTCTGAACCGCATGCTTCACAAGTGTACAAGCGTTGCTGATACTGCTAATAGCTAGTTTCTAGATCATTCAGCTCAAATGGCTGCTAAAGTTCAAGTAGAGAAATAGTTGAGTATCTAGGAAAGAAAAAGAACGTGGCAACGATATTTCCCAAGGATCTAGTAGTTTAAATTGTGCTATCTCAGCAGCAACATGAAACCTAATTAAAACTTCCAGCAAACCAAAGATACTTCCTTCAGCATTTAAACTTTATGCCTCTGAGCTAAGACAACACAAAGTAGGTACCATTGGCTGGCAGGCCTACGTAGCTGCATGGGCTCTGGATGGATTATTTACAACGTAAATACCACAAAACAAGACCTGAATAACACTACTCCGTGTGAAAATGGGCCAGCCCTCAACCACAGTGTGTTCCTGAACTGAACTGGCATTCACAACCACTCACTTTAAATGTCAGAACCAAGCCTTTCACTAAAAATAATTTGCTACAGACATCACGTTGATGAGATGGGTACTGACCATTTTAATAAAGGAATACCAGTTGATATTAAAAGTATACAGACAGAGCCAAGAGTAGCTGAGTTTCTCTTGACAGTTTTATTCTAGATGTCTAGCATCATTCAAGGATTGTATCTTTCTTTAAAAAAAAAAAGAGCTCTTAAGACATTATAAATCAGCATCTGGAATCATAGCTTTTATCATGATCACCCAGATTGGATGTGTCAGAAAATTACTCTATGAGGATGATAAGTGAGCTGTGCAAATGATTCAATTTTATGGACATGAGCAGAACTTTATGAAATGAGTGATGACATAATAGTGGTGTTTTTAAGATACTAATGTATTTTAATGATGTCTTCATTTAGTAGAGCTTCTTCAAATCATTCTGACCTATATTGTTTTAACCCCCAGTGAAATTAATCCCGATTAATAAAATAATTCATTAAGAGTAGATGTGTATATCCTTTTCAGTTGAACAAACTACTTTTTAAAACTAATCCAGATTCCGTAATGTTGTTACAGGAAGAAAGTATTCACAAAGATATGCAATGTAATATTAGGCTCTGATTATAATTTTTAAATAATACTGTCATGACGAATTGTCAAGGTGTGTGACAATACAATTTACATTAAACAAAAGAGTCTTGACTCTAATTGTCGTATATTATTTTTTAAAACTGATATATTTTTGTCTGAACAAGACAAAATAAAGTGTTTCTTATTTAATTCTATCACCTATCAAAAATAAATTCTAAAATTCAATTTCCCTATATATTCCACAACAATTTCTTGATTCATACATTTTTTTATAATCAAAGTTCCAACAACTTGCAAGTATGTGCAATATAAGAAACTATTTTTACAAGCATGTGGTTTAAAACAGCTGGTTAAAAGCAGTATTTTCCTGTTTTCCTATATTTTTACACTATTCAAATGTTCAAATATTGGTTATAAAATATACAGAAATATTTTGAAATCACATCCAAATGATTGCACTAGTATAGCTTTGATTTTGGTGTGATTTAGTGTAATCTGGACATCTATTATATTTATATTATCCAAAATATTCAAATAATCAGAATGCTGTATTCTCCACCACTATTTATAAATGGCAGTTTATTCATCATTTTAATAGTATGTAAACTTCAATGAAGACAGCTAAACATAGTGTCACAGTTCTTCTAACGACACTGTCTCATTTAATCTCACAATAACATTGACATAGGCTTTTTTAGTAGTAGTATTTATTATTATAGTCTCTACTATTATATCTAAAAAGTCCCCAAAAGATGCTGTATTCTCCTCAACTCATCTGGCTATGGGGTAGGAAATGGGTATTTAGTCTTAGTCATGTTGCTTTTCTTCTCTTGAAGCACAAAGTGACATTTGTCACTGACTCCAAAAAAAAAAAAAAAAAGAAAAAAACATTGATCTAAGGTTGGGGCAGAAGGATCCCAAGTTCTAGATCAGCCTGGGCAACTTAATGAGATCCTGTCTCAAAAATAAAAAATTAAATTAAAAAGGGAAGTGTTGTAGCTCAGCAGTAAAGCACACGCCTAACATGCATTAGCCCCCTAGTTCAACACCCAGTATCATAAAAAGTAAATAAATAAATAAATAAATAAATAAGTTTAAAGCTTTTTAATGTGCAAATACACCTATGCTCTTCAAAATAACATTCCTGTTATCAGGTCTTCTACCCTTCAAGGTTAAGATATTTCAAGGTGCTTAAAACAAAAGTGCAAACAAGTTGCTACTGCCAGACAGAATCTGTTGATTCTGGCTGACTTCATACAGCACTATCATTTACCATTTATTCATTCATTCACTAGTTCATTTATACATTCCACAAATATTTCTGAGCATCTCCTAAATGCAGGGGATTAATAACTGAGCATTGTGCTCTGAGTTTTTCCAATGATCTGTGGATACACACACGGTTTAAACAGCCAATTTCCCACACGTTCTTTCCAGTGGTTTATTTGGATTGCAATCAAATCTGTATGATCTTACAAGCAGCTGGATTCAAATCCAGGTATATCTGCCTGACTTGGCCTTGCATTTGGAGGACAGCTCCTAATTTATGGGACGCAGATCATTCTCTAGTAGAACTTGATGAGATTTTTTTTTTGATTTTTGTTTTACTTTATTTTTTCCCATTTTATTGATGTGTATTAGTGCAAAATTTAAGGTCTACAATGAAGTTGAGGATTTTGTGGACATACATATCTTGTCAAGGTGACAAGGACTTTCCCACTCTCCTTTTATCCCTCCCCCTACCCTCCTCACCCTCCCTCCCCCCCCGACCCCCCTCCCCGTTTCACTTTGTTTTTCCTTTTAAGTTCCATAAGAGTTGTGGTCTGGCTCTCTCATATCAGAGAGACCATTCGATGTTTCACCTTCTGCTTCTGACTAACTTCACTAAGCATGATGTTCTCAAGTTTCCTCTATTTGCCTGAAAAAGCCTCCATGCTATTGGACTTTATAGATGCATAGTATTCCATTGTGTACAAATACCACAGCCTGTGTATCCACTGGTCTGTTGAGGGGTATTTTGGTGACTTCCATATTTTAGCTATTGTTAGTTGTGCTGCTATGAACATGGGGATACATATATCTCTGTTATGTGTTGTTTTGGTCTCTTTTGGATATATTCCCAGGAGGGGTGTCGCTGGATCGAAGGGGACATTTATGTCTAGTCTTTTGAGAGCTCTCCATACTGCTTTCCAAAGTGGTTGTACAAATTTACATTCCCACCGGCAGTGCAGGAGGTTTCCTTTCTCCCCACAGCCTCACCAGCACTGATTAGTATTTGACTTGTTGATATAGGCCATTCTCTCTGGGGTGAGATGGTATCTTAGCGTTGTTTTGATTTGCATCTCTCTTATGGCTAGGGATGTCCAACATCTTTTCATGTATCTATTGGCCCTTTGTACTTCTTCCTAAGTGAACTGCCTCTGCATTTCATTTGCCCACTTCTCAATAGGATCCTTTACTTGATGAGATTTTTGATAGTATAAGACCATCCACATTTTGCCTGAACTTGTACAAGAATAGTATTTCCCTCATCATTATCTTTAAATCTTTCTGATTACATAAAAAAGAGTGTCATAGTTTGGAGCTAATATGACTTAACATCTCTAATAACTTGATAATCTCTAATTATTTGATAATCTCTTACTGTTAGCAGTGAGAAATCTTCACGATCAGAATCTTGAACAACAACTCTAGATAAAACGTCATGTATTTTTTCACTGCATTTACATTTAGTGTTACCTTTTATTATAGCAAGGGAAGCTGGTGTTACATTTCCATATGGGATATAAAGTTTCTTTTATAAATGATTTATATATAAAAGCCAGTCTATTTTTAAAATTATGAAGCATATGATGGTAAATGGGACTATCGATAAAGCATAAATTATAGTAATACAGAAATTGCTGACCTTAGGGGAAAATGCAGTGGATTAATAACCAGCAGCCTGGTTCTAGGCCAGGTTGTATGACTTTGAAGATGTCATTAAACTTTTCAGTCTCATCATCTTCCTCTAGTGCAACATTTTTCTGTCCCCAACGCCTTGGGTACAACACTCCCCCCCAAGGAACAGAGGGACCTTACAACTACCCTGCTGGTGGACTATTACCTGGACGGTCAGAATGACACAGGCAAGTGTCTCACTTGGTTTTCTCCCAAGTGTATTCACTTCATCACACTAAGGCCATGCTCAGGAGTGGGGAATTGCCCTACAACATCATCTCTAAAGACTCTTCCAGCCCTAAACGCTAAGCTCTGAATTTATGCATACATGTTGGTGCAAAGAACACTTTCCTTGAGAAGAAAATATGCCCACAATTTTTTCTAAGAAGGAGGAATCATTTTGAAATGTTTTCTGCAAACATTGTTAAAACTTGAGCTAATCTGTTAGGCAATGAAAACATGACTTACCTGAGCCTGGCCAAACACTCCCACCTAGTTATGAGAGAGTGTGTGCGTTTATGTGTGTGTTTGTGTGTGCACTGAGTGTATGAGTGTATGTACAGGTATTTGTGCATATATGTATATAAAATACAATAATAACTCACTGACCTATAACTCAGAGTCAAGGACCTATTTTATCTAAAATAAACATGAAAATCAGTAAATAAATACATAGCTAAAAGAAATATCACAAAGTCTTTCCCCAGAAGTCCTCCAAGATTCCAACCACAGTAGTTTACAGAGCAGCTAAGAAGACAAAGAAAGAATACTGAGAAACACTAGCATGAACAGCGCTGACTAAAACCTCTTTCCTACAGGACTTAGGGTGGGGATGGGGGCCTCATTAAAGTGTGTTGAGAGTGTTCAGTAATGGAAAAATGATTCGCTACTTTTTAAACATAGCAGCCAAAGGTCCTTCTTCATCTCAGAGCTGTCGTTAGTGCTTCCTGTAATGAAGACGCCTGGTTTTCGGAGCCTCCTTGGCTTTCGGCTGTCCAGTGCTTCCACACACACTGCACCTCATTTGTGCTCACCACAGCCTGCGGAGGGGGATGAGGCAGAATCCTTGTTTCCCTGTCATGGGGTTGGTTGGTTGGCGGGGTAGAAGCCAGCACAGGAACAGAAGCAGAATCCTGCCATACCTGCCCGTCCCTCTGGAAGTCAGCATCCTTACTGGAGCCAGCTCACTGAGTTCTCCTGACCTTTGAACGCATCTCCTCCCTAGAGGGAGAGAAGTTTCTGAAAATACCCAGTAAGGAAACTATAGAAGGAATTAATGTAAAAGAGGTTTCCTTGAAAATACCCAAGACTCTGAAAGTATCCTTCAATAGTGCTGGGATGAAAGTTCATATTACCCATTACTTATCCCCAAGACTTTATTTCATTTCCTCATTGAAATGATGACAGTCTGAAATTCCTGAAAATGTTAAAAATGCTGAGGCAATGAAACTATACAGAAGCTTCTGAAATAATGAAGAATTTTCCAGGAGGGTTTTAGGTAGCACTTTCTGACTGAAGAAAAAAAAAAGTTCCTTAACCAACATTTTTTGGTAAAGGAAAGGCTTACTCAGAAGAAAAACAGACAAGTCCCTAGGGAATCCTCAGTGGTAGAGCAGCCAGAGCTGTGGGTCTGAGCCCAGCATGCTGGGGAAGGGATTGCAGAAAAAGGCAGGGGTCAAAATGTCGAGGGATGAGGCTATCCCTCACTGGGCCTGGAAGGCAAAATAAAGAAATCGAGAGAGAGACGCCCTGGACAGGGCTGAGAAGACAGGCGTGGACAGTGCCTGAGATGCCCAGAGTGCTGGCGAAAACTCCATTTTGCGTGGACTGGATTGAACATCCTCACAAATCACCCACAGGCCTTGGGTTTCAGCAACGAAGTCAGCACACTGTCAGCCACGATGCCCTCTGCAGTATATATACAGTGCCAGGCAGGACTAGGGGGTCAGCAAGCCTCCTGCCAGCCCCAGCCGACCCAAGGATCTTTGCAGGATTCAGTCCACACCTGTGTGCCTTGCCCTAGGCGGCCTGGGAAGAGTGTCACAGTCACAGCACCTGCATCCTCCTTCTAGAAGGGCCACCACTGTCTCACTACTCCCAGAATACCTTTTCTAATTTTCCTGAAATCTTCAAGTCTAGCTGGGTCCTAGGTCCTCAAATTCTGTAGTTCAAATTGCTTGATATAAAATCAAATGAGACAAAAATATCTCCAATGAGCAAAATCTCCTTGTTATACTTCTAAAATTATTTTTAAGACAAAATAAGCTCAATAGATTTTCCTAGGTGACCTCAAAAGAAAAAAAAAAAAGAAGAAAGGTAGGGCTGCGTCCCAGGAAATCCTTATAGCAATAAAAAGGAGCCTAATCCTCTGCTCAAACTGAAAATGAAATGAAAGTTAACCTACTGTGTTTATTTTTACATTTTAATTTTGTTGACATGTAAATATAAATAAAAGAAGTTGATTAAAAATACCCTGTGCTTTATTTTAGAATAATTAAGTTGGTTTCACATTTGCTTGATTTGAAAAATTATTGAAAGTTGCATAAATCCTGGGTTCAATCTCCAGAATCTCCAGTACTATAATCAATTGACTGGTGAATTAGTCAATCAATAGAAGGCTTCTGGCGAGCTGTCCATGTATTCGTCCAATACAGTCAGTACGAAGCACAGTAAGCAAAATGGCGCACGTGTCAATGATGAGGTGACAGCAACCCTCACATGGCTCCTGTCTGCCTCCAAGCTGTGCTGAGAGCTGAGCCCCACAGATGTTGTCATTTGCTATCTGAACTCACTGCCTGTCAGAAGTGGCCAGTGAGTAAGAGAGGAGCTGCTACTACCAGCTTCCTGAGGACAACAAGAGGCCTCAAGGAAAGACAGGACAGTCGCTTACAATGGACTCTGGAGGTCCTGAGCAGGACAGACCCAGGGCAGATGTGGGAGGGACAGCCAGCCCTGCAGCCTGGGCACACCCAAAAGGACCACTGAGTCACAGCCCTGGCCACAATCAGGCCAGAATAGTGATTAGGAGCCATTAAAAACAATAATAATAGTTCCATTCGAAAAGGAAAGAATGCATATAATGTTTTAGAAAGATGCCCAACAAAATGGGGAAAGAGGAAAGAAAAGATGATAGCTACAAGTATGAACTTCCACTTTCTAGAAAACTCCATCTTGAGCCCAACATTCTTCAGTCTCCCAGACAACCAGTATTTTGAGACTTCTTACTACAGTTGTATCTCTTCACTCTCTTCAAGATGTCCGGTTCCCAGTGCTGCCTTTGGGTAAACTTTAAAGTTTCACTTCAACATCATCCACACACAGTGAAGAATTAGAGGAATTAGCACAAAACGGGTAGTTACAATAAAATAACCTTATTTCCAAGTCCCAGAAATTCTCTTACCTCACTAACCACGTTCTCACCCTCAAAAATCCCCCACACACACCCCTGCGAGAGGAGGGTTGAGCACGGTGGAAAAAGGAAGATAACAGTCATATTATTTTTAAACTTGGAAGGAGGTTCACGAGGTGCCTGACAGAGAACCAGAGAGCCCGCCTCTGCTGGAAACCAGGACCCAGGGCCTGCAGCCAGTGTCACTGCAGGATCCACCACCCCAAAACTACGCCCGCAGGGCATGGAAAGGCAAGCTCCGAGATTTCCATTTGTCTCTTTCAGACAACATAAACTTACCCTATTCATTCAACCACACACACATGCCCACACAATTCTTGTAAGTTTATATACCTTTTTCAAAATGCAGAATATAAAATATAAAGTATAAGTAATAAACGTTGCATCTGTGAGTTCTGAGTTAAAAACAACAACATAAAAGATATAGGTTTTAGTCTCCTTGAGTCCTATGTAGTAAACACTTATTAGACCAAATACAGATAATTATAACAACATAAACCCTTGTATTTAGAGATACTTTTTCCAACTAGGTCAAGTCCGTGATCAAAACTTGGTCACTCAAGGAATGACAACGGAACGGTCACAGGTGTGTGCTAGAGTAAAACTTCTGGGTTCAAGTCCTGTGTTTCCGTTTACTAGCAAATTCTCCAACATCTCTAAGCCTCAGCTTGCCCATCAGTAAAATGGGAGTCTTAGTAGTAACTTGTAGGACTTTCTGCTTTTCACAGTAGTGGGGATTGAACCCAGGGTCTTCACTCTGAGCTATACTTCTAGACATGTTTGTATTCATATCTTGAGACAGGGTCTCAGTATGTTGCCTGGGCTGGGCTCGAACTTGTGATCTTCCTATCTCAGCCTCCCAGAGTACTAGGATTACAGGTACCACCATACCCCAGCTCGTAAGATTTTTAAAAGACCAAATAAAATAAATGGCACAGAGGCTGAACCTGGAGCAGGCAATCAATAAAGGCTTATTTTATTTTGTTCTCCATTAGAGTATCGGCCCTTGGAAGCCTCCTAGCACAGATAAGTACCCTATAAATATCTTTAATAAATGAACACATCCCTATAATTTAGATTCAATAAAATTGGATTTTTTTTCTATTGCATGTTCCTTGCTAAGCACTGACATGGCTCCAGCTGCTGCGATAATCTCTAATCCTATTACTTAGGGAAGATGTCTGGTGTCTAGAACCCTAGCACTGAGGGAAACTGAGGCAGGAGGACTGAAAGTTTGAGTCCAGTCTGAACAACTTAGAAATTTAACAAGGACAATGTCTCAAAAATGTGTACACACATGTGTGTGCGCGCACATGTATTTGTGTATAGGAGAGAGAGAGAGAGAAACAGATATAGTGCTGATTATCAAAGAGTTTACAGACAATTTGAATAAGGCAGATGGTATAGTTAGACGACATTCAGCAGGGTTGACAGGATGAAGTTCTGCCTACCTACCACCAGCACCATCACCACCAAACTGAATTTTTTTTTTTACTACAACCACAAATAAAGAAATGCCATGCTACATACAATCCCTGCTTGCTGTTTCTAAGAAACTAGCAGCTAAAGGACCTTTTATCTGTTGAGTTTGGCAATGGAACACGAATGTCAAATTGGGAAGGGCTCAGAGAGGATCCGAATGGTCCAGGTGGGCTCAAGCAACTCCTTGGAACACAGAAACTTGCAACACTTAATGTGTTTTTAGTCTGACGAATGCTAGACTGAAAGAGGTGGAAAGGAGGCAGAAGCAGGAAGGGGACGAAGGGGGAGATGGATGGAGGAGAATGATGGTGCAAACCTCCCAGGAAAGCAAAGATGAAATCAGGATGCAGTTCAGGTACCACGAGAGGAAGGCCCTCAGGTGCCAGGACCTGCTGATGGCCTCTGGTGACCAGGACTGCTCCTGCCATTCAGAAATCTCTGAGCACACTCTAGGATAACATCCCCCAGGAGTCAGCTGTGTGAACCTTCAACACAGTCTGGTGTCTGGGACAGCCAGAGCCAATCTACACCATGATGACCTTCCAAGCCTTTGTGAGTTCAAATCTCCATATAAATTTTGAAAAACTATATGCCTTAGAACATGAAAAGTTAACAACTAGAATTCTTCATACATGTTTAAAAAGTTGAAGAGATGTGATTTCTTGCATAAAACATATATCAACATCCACAAACACAACATCAGTTTTATACATACATCGAACAAAATACACACACATCAGTGATATGCTATCTGCTGTTATGAATATAAAAATTTATTTCATAGAAAGTTAAAATCAATTGTAGCCAGTCCTTGTGACACAGGCTATACTCTCAGCCCTTCAGGAGGCTGAGGCAAGAGAATTGCAAGTTTGAGTGCAGCCTGGGCAATTCAGCAACTTATTGAGTCCCTGTCTTCACTACACAGCAAAAACAGTGGGCTAGGCATGTAGATCAGAACACAGGGCCTGTGTCTGATCCTAGTACCATACACACAAAAAGTTAAAATCAATTAAAATTAATAGTTTTCAGGGATGTGTGTGTATGTGAGTGAGGGTGTGTGTGTGTGTGTGTGTGTGTGTGTGTGTGTGTAGCATCAGACGAATATACATGCACACAAACATGCACACCAGATAGAGTGAGAGTGAAATTATTGATGCATAGGCGCCCTTGCTTGTACTGACTCCTTCCCGAGTCTGACTGGAGACCAACATTTTCACAAAATCGTCTGAGACAACCTATTTAATCTCCACTGGCTGGGGCCAGTCTCTGTTCCCTCTAAATTTCCCTCCCTCACGCAGCCCTTCAACCTGAGGGACACTGCACAGAGTGTGCATTTTGGCTCACAACCTTTTCCTCTTTTTCCTAAAGGAAACCCTCAAATGTGTACAAAAGCCAAGCCCTTAGCACCTGGCAGTGAGCAATAAATACGACACAGAATATGAGTTATCTCAGGCGGACGGAAACCAGGAGAGGGTAGCGGCGATACATTTATGTCATTCTCAGTACGGAGAGGCTCTCGCCAGAGGGGAGCCAGCCCACTGTGAAGGGAAAGGGCCTCAACAAGCATTTCTTTTATTCATTCTCCTCTGAAACTCACATACACTTTCAAAATGCAGAAAATAAAGAAAAGGTAACAAATTTTTCAGTTTTCATTTTCATTCTACTTCGCTTCCTCACAGATTTTTGTACTAACAGAATATATTTTTATACTTCTAAATATTGTATTGATCACTCTATTTTCCCAAAAATATGTATGTAAATTAAAGTTTAGTTTTTTAAATTTCCCTATTGACCAAAATGTTCTAAATATTTAAAACACATATTCTAATTTGTGTTATTATTAAGACTACCTACCTAGCTTATAATTGATCAGACACTTAAAAAGCAAAACTTGATGGCGCTCAGTGGGTATTCTGGTTTGGATCTGGAATGTCTCCCAAAGTCTCATGTGTTTAAATGTTATAGACTGTCTTTGGAACCATGTGCTGTTGGGAGATTGCAGCCTAGTCTGGAGAAGTGGACTACAGGCAGGTAAATTGGATTAACGGCAGGTAGTGGGGGTTTTCCACACCTTCCACACCTGGATCCAGGAGGGCCTGATCACTGGGCGGAGACCTGGAAGGATATATAAGCTGCCTTCCTAGGACTGGGACTTGGACTAGTCTCAACTGGTCTCAGCTTGCCTTCCTATTTGTGATGTCGTGAGAAGCTGCCTCCACCTCTGTCTCTGCCATGCACTTCGATTGCTGCCAGCCGCCCCTGAATGGACTGTGACCTTCTGAGACTGTGAGCTAAAATAAACCTTTCCTCCCCTACATTTGTGGATGCCGGGTATTGAGTCACAGCAATGAACAAGTAACTAAGACAGTGATCTAATTAGATGAACAGGACTGTGCTGTTCGCCTGTGAAGGTAACCATAACTAAATTTTACTAACTTCAACTTTATTTCTGTTTTTCACTTTAGTAAATATGAACACTGAGAAACTTTGCTCCCAACAGCAGCTGAAAGAAAAGAAAGGAGCTGGATGACAGCACTGTCATTCACTTCTTAGTATCTGTCTAAATCCCATGATATCCTCTTCGTGATCTACTAGAAGAGAGGAGGTGATTCGATACTCTTTTATTTTGGTTGAGAGCAAAGAATGAAAGCCCCCGGGCTGCAAAATTGTTTGGTTGTAGTCAGGGTCAGTTCCCTTTCCCAGCACCAGCCCTGTGAAGTCTTCCCAACAGCCAGCACCAGTGCATCCACAAAGTGAGGCAGGGCCTTGCAGGTGGCAAAGCAGGGCCACAGGTCAAGTTCTCAGGGAGATCAACTTTAGAAAGAATACTTTGGCAGCTGATGACTGGGAATCTGACTCCTCCCAGACAATTCCCCTGGAAGGTCTTTGTGTACATGGCGCCTCTGAGGCTCACAAAACCCTACTCTCTGCCGTAGTGACACCTGGCATTTTATGCAAATTTGTACATTTCCCCTTACATGTTTCCTTGCATTGACACCTTTTTTTTAAAGATAAAAAGCAGGAAAATATGGACTGTTTATAAAAATATTTCAATAAATGTCACCCGACAGCAAGAACATGAAAATTGACCTTTTGTTATGTACTAAAAGACACAATGTGTTTGTAAGTGGGTGGGTGTGTGAGGTGTGTGTGTTAAACAGTTTTGTGTTTCTGGTATTTCCACTGATTGCACTTACACTTGAAAAATAAATCATACTTTTCATGTACATGTTATCTTATTTCAACATGAAAAGAATCATCATTTTCAAATTCATATGTTTCAGTGAAATTTAAAAAATGCAAAGAAAGTTAAGTACCAAATGATAGCCCACTTTTTAATTGATTTCACAACACACCCGTTTCCTACAGGTTTGTTTTACAACACTCCTCACACATTTTTGTGAAACCACGAACCTGGGGGCCTAAAACATGGCAAGACTTATGAAAGTTTGCTAAAGTGGAAAAAGAAGTTCTAGAAAAGGCAAACAAACTTTCAGTAAGGCTGGAAAAGAAAAGTTCACAAGATGAATCCCTTTCTCTCATGCACAACTGCAATAAAATTGGAAGCATATTAATCGTTTTAAAAAAGCAAAACCGCCAACAGATCAGGTTTTGACACAATCACAACAGGATTATTCAAGACTTCTGAGAATGCTGCCAGCCCCATCCCAGCTGCCAGGGCCCATGCCTTACAGAGAAGGAGGAATCCAGAGCGTCCAAACGCCCCAGGCAAGGTGAGAAGCTCCCCAGTTTCAGCAGACCCAAGCTGCAGCCCAGCCCAGCAGGAGAAAAAACCAAGCAGAGCGTGGCTGCTAATCATCCAGCGGTCCAGATGCAATGCATTCACTTCCTGTCCCTCAGACCCTTGGTATCATTCGGCTGATTGCTTTCCTGCTCCTGCCAGGAATACAGCCCGAGAGCTTGACACTTAAGAGAACTCTTAGGATCCAACAGCCTCGCTCTGCCTTTTCCTAAACACATCAAATCACTGTCAAGGCAGCCACAAGGCCGGCCCCAGCTCCGCCCTCCAGGAAACACTACTACTTAGCTGTGAGTTTTAATAAAGCTTTTCACTTTCATTACAGGTCAACGTCTCGCACCTCCTCATTAAGACCACATCCTTACGTTTACCCCCCCAAAATTACCATAGTAATACTCTCGGATCTAATAAGTTTCTGTCTTTTTAAGAGAGGTTACTAGTTCCCAGTATACTGACATGCTCCTTAGATTACATCATAGTAACATGTGACACGTTGTCTTTTTTTTTTCCCTTGGCCTACAGCAAACTCTGATATAAATTCAATGTTCAGCTGCAAAAACTCTCTCGCTCCAGATACATGTTATAATTGTGTTGAAAACCTAGGCCCAGGGTGCAGGCCTATATTTTCAGCACCCAGGGAGGCTGAGTCAGAAAGATACCAAGCTCAGGCCCAGATGGGCAACCTAGCAACTTAATGAGACCCTGTCTCAAAGTCAAAAATAAAAATGCGCTGGGGATGTAGCTCCGTGGGAAGGCATCAATAAAAATGTATCCCCCACTAAACGCTAGACCTGTGCATGTTCAGACAGGCTCACGTGGGGCAAGAACCATCCTTTGAGCTCTTTTGTGTTTCATATCCACTCCAAGTAAGACAGACGCCTTTAAATTCAAGTAGTCAAATAATTATTTCAAGGACTGTCCACCCACATCCTGCATGACAGCACAACTCAAGTTTTTGTGATCTACATCCACTCCCCTCCAAATTGCAGATTTGGAAACCCCTTTCTAGTTTAAGAAACAAAACAAAACAAAACAAAACAAAACAAAAAGACAGGAACATTTTGCTTTAGACCTCATCAGAGGTGAGAGCAGGGGGCAGCAGGAGATGGGGTAGCTTCACAAAAAGCTACAATAGCCCAAGGATATGGAACTTGGGGTAGGATGTGACAAAAACGACTTCTACAAAATCTTCAAGAACACCAAAGAGAAAATAAACCCGCATTACCAGTGCACAGTCATTTTTAAACAGCAAGACATTATAGCCTAAATGTTAACTTAATGTATGACAAAGAGACAAGATCAAAGTGACGGAAATAATCAAAACACAAGTTCAAGATATGTTATATCCTAACTTTATAAAAATGCAGTGAAGATTTTTCTTTCCATTTTAGCTAATCAGAAAAAATAAACCATTAGCTTGTAGAATGCTATCATAACAGAAAAGATCATTTCACGGCCAACCGACACAACTGTATCACACTAAATAAATACCTGCAGGGTAAGAGTTGCTGGACCCATCAAGCTTTCTTCATCAAGATTAAAGCTACTTTGAAAGTCAGTTCTCATTAACTGTCAGAAAAGTACTTCAGAACTTTTGTTGAAATCTGCTTCCAAAAAAGACGACTCTGGTCTAAGACCAGGCAGGTCCCCATCCCGCAGCCACAGCCACAGCAGACCAGCTGAGGCTCATCCCACCTCTGGACACAGGATCGCATCTGCTTACCACCCACCACTCAGAAGAACGAAGCAGCACTGGATAGAATGGGTGCAAACTGTAAAGCGCCACTCTAATCTAAAGATCCCATCAGACACCTGCCCAGGCCCCTCCCTGGTCCCGTTTTTCCCTGTCCTTTTCTGTTGTTCCTGTGGTTTCCCCACTGTGCGCCAGTTAGGACAACACGCAAGTGCCTTCAGAACCTGCCCTTTGATCCTGGGCGACTCTCGACAGCAACCCCTCTTCTCTGACGCATGCCAGATCCTCCCCTGCCACCCAGCACTGCCCAGTGTACCCAACAGTGCCACAGCTTTAGCCAGTGACCTGCAATTTCACACACTGCTCCTTCCCTCTGGAAGGCCCTTTTCCCACCTCTCTACCTGGCAAATTCCAATTTACGCTTGAACACCCAACCCAAGTATCACCTCCTCCACGGAGCCCTCTCTTGTCTGTAATTTGGCCCCTCCTCTGAGTCTGCCATGGCATGTTGAGAGAGGAACAACTAACAATCTTTGCATGAAAATGATAAATTTGTACATCTCTATCAGAAACTGGTCTGCCAGCTATTTCAAGAACTTTTTTTTTTTTAATTTTGAAAAAGACCTTTGAAAACTTAAAATTTTATGTCACCCCAAGGTAAATGTTTTGGGACTTTTAATCATCAAACTATTCCTTGCAATTTAAAATGAAGCAGCCAGAGATCTCAGGATATACAGAAAAATCTTTATTTAGTCTTTGGGAGAGGAAGAGGGAGGGAGAGAGCCACACACTGTCTCCTACATTCCTACTCTCCCTTCTGCCACCTGCTCTGGTCAGACCTCTGTGTGGATGATTACATGGAAGATGTGTATTAGCAGATATTACAAATGCAAATTTTCAGAGTATTCCAGGCCAGAGAGTGCCAGGCAGCATTCTTCATCATCTGATGGTGGTTGTTCTAGAACAGAAAGAGTTCCTCTAAAGTCCCAATAGAGACTCAGAGAGGTTAAGTGAATTACCCAAGGTCACACAGCTGCATAGTGGCAATGCCAGGACTCTAACAGAGGACTTGTGATGGGGAGCCCAGTGCTCTGTCAACAGTACACTGCCCCTTGTGATATTAAACAGTCTGCTTGAGGCATATTCACAGGAGAAGATGTGATTTGCAAAAATGCAAATACAGCCCTACTTGTCCACCATGTTGGCGTTAAATGTCCATGTTTCCAAATTGTGATCCCCTGAAACTGACAAACACTCAAAAGAATAACCACCCTGGGGCAGGGGCTGACTATCTAGCTGCTTATAAAAAGTGTTAAGATGAATGCTGCCCTTGTGTGAAGATGTGCCACAGGGCTGTCATCACATTCACCCAGGGCACAGGGCCACAGGAGCACAGAGGGGCAGGAATGACCAGAGGGCCCAGATTTCATGCATAACTCAGTGGAGCCTAGGAAGGTGTGGCCTGTAAATCTGTTCAGTCCTGCAATGGGGCAATTTGAGACCTGGGCAACTGGGGAGTGGGGTAAGGGGTGTGCCAGTGACTGTGGGATCTATGGACTTCTATGGAAGAATTCTTCCTAAAAGCAAAGGCTGCTGGGAAACCTGTGCAGAGCGGGCAGGAGAAGGCAATGCAGCTGAGGGCAGCAGCAAATGTACCTTAAGCACAGTTTCTACTATCCAGAGAGGTGACAGATGATCACAGAAACAACCCATTCCCCCACCTTCCGCTCCCCTAGATTTACAGTCAGCCAGCAAACAGTGCTTCCATTCCTCCAAACAGTCAAAGCAATTTATTTTAATGTTTGAAAAATGAATTTACTGCTAAAGAGTGATTTCGTTCAAGGATGATGACTTTGTCCCCAGCTGGGCTGGCAAAATCATTGAGTTCATTTACTTTTACACCAAAATAAATGCCAAAGGGATTTTAAAAAGTAAACGCAAGCATGAAACAATAATAAAACCAGAAGAAAAATATGAAGAATATATATTTGATGTCAGGATATAAAGCCTTTCTAAGCACAAAAGCAAAGAAAAAATAATAAATGGAAAAAAGTCAATTTGTGCACAGGAAAAGAAAAGAAATCTACTTTAGAAACTACAGGGCAAATGAAAGTCCAGGAAATTATATCTACACATATGGTGAAGGGCTGGTCCCTTTCATCTCTAAAGAACCTTTGTAACTGATTAAGAGAGAGAAAAAAAGAAGAAAGAAAGGGGTAAAACAAAGAAGCACATATATGGGGAACCGTAGGAAAAGGCTTAACTCTCTAATTCTCAAGAGAAGATAACTTACAAACATAGCTAAACTGATTCACAAACACACAAACAAATGTAAGTTGTATCATAAGAACATCATTTATTACCAATTGAGTGAGTAAGGAATGATTTAAAGATTAGATCCAGTGTTTACCAGGGCATGAGCAAAGCAAATTATATAGTATCAGCAAGACCATGTGTGCTAGAATCAATTTAAAAATGGGAACACACTCCCACAGCATTTCCAAATCTAGCAAATTTTCCCATGAGAAACAAAAGTCTGCAAAATTGTAATAATATTCATCACAACTTTATATACAATCATGAAGAAAACTGAAAAGTAAGCTAATTATCGGAAAGACTTGCTTGGAGCAATCATACTGTATTCACAGGATATTCTGCCACTATGAGAAGCAAAGTTGTAGAAAAGCCTGTAAAGATACTAAGTGACACTGTGATACCGTAGAATGGAGAAGACATGCAAAAACCAAAGGTCCTATGATACAGAAAACAGGCGCCTTAGCCCTGAATCACACAACTACACAATTCTAACATAAGAAAAGCCTACTGGTCTTAAATCCAAACAATCCTATACGGCAAATGAAATTTCAATTAAACATACATTTGTAAAACGGTTAACATTAATAACACAGATGTCCAATGAGCTACTCTGAACCCTGCACCATTTGTTTGTTTATAAGTATTAGCTGCTTCCCAGAAATGCAAAACGCAATAGTATCCTGTACTGTTGCTACTCCAACTGGAGTCCTCAGACCAGCAGCAGCTGGGATCCTGATGGAAAGCCAGAATCTCAGGCTCCATCCCTGACCTGCTCCATCAGAATCTGCAGTCTAACAAATACCCAGGTGATGCAAATTCACAGTAAAGTCTGTTGCAGAGAAGGTAGAAGCTGACAGGTTACAAGTTGCATAGATTAGGTTAAAGGTCGAGCCTGGTGGCGCAGACCTGTAATCCCAGCACTCCAGGAGACTGAGTCAAGAGGATCACAAGTTCTAGCCCTGCCTGGACAACTTAGCAACTTGGTGACACCCTCTCTCGAAATCAAAAACTAAAAAATGGGCAGGTGATACGGCTCAGTGTTAAGGCTCTGGGATAGACTGTCTGTACCCAAGTCCCAGTCCCCCTGGTTCTCTGTCACCGCAGGCCAGTGCAGCCCCACCTGTGCAAGGACTGTGTGGCTGGTCTGTCTCCGACCCCCAGCACATCACTGGGGCTTCCGGAGCATTTGCTGAGGAAACAAACGTGCATAGCTAGAGGAGATGACAGATGAAAGAGGAAGAGGCCAAGCCAAATGGGAAGGAGGGAAGAAACGTGACAGCAAGAAGCAAACAAGTGCCTCGGAGCGCTCACGTCTCGGGATGTGTGACTTCAACGAAGCCGAAGCCTACACGCAAGACTTACTCTGAAACTAACAAAAAGTTATCTCTTATTCCAACAATATGGCGTGGAAAAAAAAATCTGTTTGGAGGGGATAGATTTTGGCACAGGACCACAATATGCCAGGAAGCAAACAAAACACAAAGACAGAAGTGTGTGCCCAGCAACCAAAAGGTGTTCTAGTAGCCTAGTAGGGTCTCTCCACCATGCTAGGATGCTTTTCTAACGACATGCCTAAACACACACCGTAGACCAGGGTTTCCAGGGTGGTGGCCACAGTTCACTATCTGCACACATCTTGGGACACAGTGGCACAGAAGCTGCATGTCTCCCTCCTCTGCCGTGAGGAACAGAAGAGCAGGACAGAAGGACATCTATATAGAGCATAGGAAAATTCACCACCATGGTATGAATATGAAATTCAAAACATTATCAATCCGTGGCAGCGCTAGACAGCTTTTGCTCAGGTGGCAAGGACAAACAAGGGCTAGAGGTTATGGGCACCAGTAACACTTCCTCCCCCTTTTGCTGCTCTCCGGAAGCCTCTTCATCTCATAACCTGGCTAGAAGAACACGCTACAGACATCCCGGGTCCTCTGAAGCCTTGGATCTCTGCTCGGCAGGCAAACACGAACAGCCCGAGTCATAAAAAGCCTGAGCAAAGAAACCAAGATGGCCTCAACTCTGTCATATGCTAAAGCAAAGCACAGACGCTGTGTCGTTCCAATGTTCTATTTACATAGCTAGCTGGCATCCTTTCTCCATCTTTACTTTCAGTCCTAAGCAGCTGTTAGTTAGCAAGCTGCTTCTCTGGGAGGCTCAGGAGAGACCATGGCACCTTCCCAGGAGTAACCAGAGTTCACCCCACATCGCTTAAACTGGCTTCGGACTCAGAGGTTATGTCAACATTCTTCTCCTCCGGGCAGATCTTCGGCACAGGAACTCCTCACTCGGCCCGCTAAAAGGCAACCACAGCACAATCCCAGGCCGGTGTGGCAAGTTTGCGAGGCCAGGCCGGCCAGGCCTTAGGCCTGCCCTCCTCACTCAGCCAGGTCTTGGCTTCCCCACCATTTGTCCCTTTCTGGTCTCTTCCCACTGTGGTAAAAATAACTTCCTCTTGAAGTGCCTAAATCTGTATGTGATTTTACACACATTTTTTTGGCACGTCATTGGATGAATTCTGACACGAAAGCGGAATGAAATTGCAAGAGATCCGCAGTCACATTTCTGTGAAACTCCAACCAGATGAGTCAGTTCCACTGTTTTCTCAGATAGTAACCAAATACTTTCAGGCACGATGCTGTATTCAAAGCATGGGGCAGGTTCCTTCCGTCTTACGCTTCTTACTATCTGAGCCAAGACCACGGGCATCAGAGGGAACTGGACAGAACACAGGCTGCTAGTTCTTGTTCCGTGTGTCTGGCTGGCTGGCCAGGCCTCTAAGCACGGAGGAAGCAATTCAGAAGACGGATCACTTGGAGCAGAGGTGGCTCCGTGGACTTGGCCACACTTGATTTGAGGACCTGAGAGGCTCCAGTGAGCTGAACCAGACCCTGCTCAGCTCAAGCAAACCACAGTGGATGCTGTGCAGTTAGTTATCCTCAAAAGCAACAGATTAAAAGGAGGTTGCGTTGACAGCCATCGGTCCACAAGCCAAGGAAACCAGAATCTTCCTCAGTCCTACAGGCCAGAGAAGGACTACACAAAAGCCACTGAGATGAGTGAAGAAATTAAACACATCTCCTCTTTTCATCCTCTCATCGGCCAGCGTGAACTGCCTGCTCACATGTTTTGCCACTTATTTCATATCATCTTTTCTTATGGATTAATTTTTAATATTGGCCTATTAGTCTCATTTCCTTGGGAAACATCTGCCCCCAGTCTGGGTTTTTGCTTTGTTTTTATGGGGTGTTATTGCTCAGAAGGTTTTGTTTAATGTCTTTTTTTTCCCTTTGTTCTTTCTGTGTCTGAAAATAACTTCAGAAGAGAAATTATTGGGAGATAGATAGACCTATATTTCTAGATAAAAACTTTGTGGGAATGGGAGACATGACAGTCATCTTCAATTATCTGAAAGACTATGAAATCCAACATAGAATTCTAAGCAGCTCCCAAAAGAACAACAGAAAGAGGCTGGCTCACTGTTCAGCCGCTGGCCACAGAGCTGTCCACAGTGAGGTGGGGTGATCAGCAACTGGACAGAGAGGGTGCAAATCCATTTTGAACAACATAGCTTCCCTACCCTTCTATGCTTTCACTCTTTATGTAGCCACGAGACGCTGAATTCTGGAAGCCCATGTCTTACGTGGCTTCCTCGCTCTGCCTCTCTGAACAGTCTGCTTCGCACAGTTCCTGAAGCAAAATGCTACCCATGCAGGCTGGGGAGTTGGGGAAAGTGCTGCTAATTGTAATTGAGGCAAATTTTTTAAAACACCACAATTAAGACTTAGAAAGCAATGGCCTAAAATTATCTTGTGTTCTACTAGCTACAGTCATGTGACTCCTGCAGTCTTGTAAATAAACACGCATACATATATACAATTTCGGTTACTACCATTAAATGACATTTGTGCCTTCAGTATTAGAAATAGAGGGCACAGACCTTAGAAGACACCTATTTCATCGATTCTGAAGAGAAAAGAAATGTTACCCTATGATATTGCATATAAACAGTATTTAGGCAATTTTTCTACAGAACCCAAAAATCATGCCCTGCCTCCTTCTTTCTCCTGGTTCCTGGATTATATTCCCAGACTGACAAGCCACATGAAATCAGCTAAGATGAGGGTTACAGTAAGAATCACGGATGTAAGCCAACTCTTCGTCTTAGAGACGAAGAGACTGAAGCTGAAAGGCCTTCATGACTTAAGGACACTGACCACTGAGCTACTCTTGGCCATGGTTCTACTGAGACTCAAGGCCACTCCTATTCACCCCCATGGCTTTGTCTGACAATTCAGCTTTTCTGATGGCAAACAACCACGTTCAACAGTCTTTGTGTCAAGGCAGGAAATTCTGTACTGGGTGGCAAGATTGTGGTTCCTAAGGCATCTAAACAAAATTTAATTCTCTGTTAAACAGTGTAAAATTGGTCATTTTCTTTCAGCTGCTTAAGGACCTGGGTGAGGAGCTAGGCCAGATGGTGTGCTTCTGGCCTGCCCTCAAACCCACCAAGGATGGGCAGCACATCTCAGGGCAACACAGAGACGCTGACAAGCAGAGGCAGAAGCAAGAGAACAGGAAGCGGCAGTCAGTCCGCCGTTCCCTTGGTAGAGTTTATCTGCCTCTGTGGTGCTTCTCTAGACCTGACTTCTGACGTAAAGAGGGCAGAGACCCAAAAAAGAAAGAAGATGGGCTGCTGGCTGTGGTGGCTCTACTACAACTGAGGTAAGTTCCAGGAGCAGTCAAGCATACACCTAGAATCATGACTTTTTTCTTTTGTACTGGAATTTAAAGGCATCTATCTTTTTGGAGTGGAGATGAAGTAGAAAAGACCTCAAAAGAATGATCTGTGCCCCATGCGGGTCTGTCTGAATTTGTGAAGGTCTAGCATTTATCAGGTGACACATTTTTGTGAAGACCTTCATGTTAAGCTATATTCCCAGCCTATTTTTACTTCTGATTTTGAAATAGTGTCTTCCTAAGTCCCTAATTTGCCCAGGTGAGGCTCAAACTCGGGCTCCTGCTGCCTCAGCCTCCCGGAGTGCTGGGATTGCAAGCCTGCACTACCAGACCAAGCAGCATGATTGTTTTTGACAGGTATAATTTACAGGTCACCAGTCCAGATCGCTAACATCCAGCCATCCTAGCGTCAGCTCTATGGTCTTTCTTACATACTTCTATTTTTAGCTTTCGAAAGCAGGAGATCAAATAATGTTGGTAAATTCAAAGCAGAGGACGGCAGACCGAGCAAAGAATGTCTTCTTTGAAGACTTCGTAAGCAGCAGGAAAGTTTGCGTGTACAGAATTAACAGAACAAGTGTTTAGAACTCATCCACTAGTGAAGAGCCTTCCCCAGTCTAAGTGGGACAAAATAAGCCTCGAAAATTCTAGGTGGGTAACTCCACATTTCTGGTTCCTTCAGTTGGAAGCCAAGTCATTAAGCGAGTCCCTACACTCCCACTAGTAGAGGAGTTGGCCAAGCATGTGTGCACATGTGAGAATGTGCACACACATGTGTGAGAACGTGCACACACGTGTGAGAATGTGTACACACATGTGTGAGCTAAGTGAAGCAGGAGTCAGAGCAAGCAAGAGGAAAAAACTGACATTTGTGGAGTTCTGATGCCAAGCCTTGGGGTAGAGAAGTACTCTTTAAAACAGCAATTATTAATCCCACTTTATCAAAACACCTGGGTATGGAGAAGCTAGGAAAATTGCTCAAGTTCTCCTGGTGAATAATGAGTCACACCCAGATCCCTGCTTTAAAACAAATTCTTTCGAGGCTTGATGCTTCTGACACACAGAGGCCTTCAATGAATATTTGTTGAATGATTAAACATAGGGATTTATGAGGCTTATGTGTCTCAAAAACACTTTCAATTTTCTTTTCATCAAGATCGTGAAAGTTGTGTTCACTGGACTAGAAAAAAAAATCACTGGTGTTCCAGAAATGCAGTACAGCTAAATGTAATTGGATATTTAAATCCACTATCAGGGATGGGGATGTAGCTTAGTGGCAGATTGCAGGCTTTGCGTAGAGACCCTGGGTTCAGTCCCCAGAACTAAAAAATCAAGACCAAAACAAAGCAAAAAAGCAAGTAATTATCAATGAATAAACAAAGAATCACTTAGCAATGCCATACATAAGGTATTTTCAATATCTTTCAGCAAACAAAGGTGAAAGTACTGGTGCACTGGGCCCCACTTTCATAGTCTGGTTATTTTGTGGTTCTAAGATAAAATATAATCAGTCACTATTTCGAAAATCACCTCACCATATGGTCTCGTTTCCTTACAGACTTCAAGATGTGCTTTAAATGTAATGGCTAATTTAACACAAATTGCTACCTAAGAAAGACACTGACCTAGAGAGAGAAATGAGCTGCTCTTCCACAAACTACTGAAATGACTGGCCTGGAATTCAGGAAAATGACAAGAAACGTGGGGTTTGCCTTCTAGTTGTACACAGCCTAGTCTCTAGATTAACCTCAGGTATTCTTAATTATAGGAAGTTCTAAAATTGTAATTCTCAATTTCCAAAGGAGGGCAATAGACAATTATTCCCAAGAAATAAGGGAAATGTTTAAGATCTGTATGTCATAAATGGTCCTATTACGTATGTTGGTGTGTTGGCGTCAAAGAGTAAGGAAGAAAGAGCTGAAGATTCATGGCATCCCTCCCGAGAATCTGGACTTACACGTATGCCCAACAAGTCTCTACAGGTTGGACCTTCTTAGGTTAGAATCCTAACCAAGGCTAGGCTGTGCAGCAAATACATTCAGCCTGTGCAGAGCCCCCAGGACAAGCATGAATGGAAAGACGGGGAGGTGCTAAGGAAGCCCCCGCCTTTCCAGAAGCTTGCCCACAGATGATCACAATACAAGGTAACTCCCAGAACTTCACAAGATGTGGTGACATCCTAAGTGATAACTGGAGCTGCGGCTACCAAGGCAATCAGAACAGAGGGATCAGCAGAAGCAGAGGCAGGCAGTGAGCAGGAAAAATAACTATCTTTGTTAATTATAGACAACTATAAAAGCTGATAGACCAAGAAGTCTCAAACAGCTTCAGTACTAAAGCTATATCTAGTGCCGTAGTAATGTTAAACACGAGAGCATTACAAATTATCTAATCTGAGACTGTACTAGGCAGCATCTAATTTAAAGCTTCCTATTTTGGCAATATATATTTTTGAAACCTAATAAAATTTTAATACTTTCAAAAAATTAATATTACCTCCCAAAAGTCCTGTTTTTTTCTAAATAAAAACGCATATAGTAAGTTTAGCTTCTGTCTATTTGCCCTGATTTTTATTTATTTGTGACAGGGTCTCACTCTGTAGCCCAGGCTGGTCCTGAACTCACTATGGAACCCAGGCTGGCCTTAGACTCACGGAAATCCTCCTGCCTCAGCCTCCCAAGTTCTGGGATTACAGGCACATGCCACCATGCCCGACTTATGTGGCTCTGGGGAACTGAACTCAGGTACTTAGCACTTGACTTAGCGCTAAGCACTTTAACTGCTGAGTGATTCCTCCAGCCCATGCCCTACTTATTAAAGCACAGTGTGAATACAAAATGAATTAATCGCATATGAATTCCCAGTTTTATAAGAAGGCTCAAGATCTCCTCAGCGGCTTCATGGTACATGAGTACCAAAGCTTTCCCTTACTAAGATCACCGGCTTCATTCCAGCAAACAAATGCAAAGACAAAACACTCATATCTCTTGTGTATCTAATCTGCTATTCAACATTGCTTGTGTTCATATTCCACACACAAGTTACAGTAACTTGCAACATCTCTAGGTAAGTGCTAAGTATTCCTGAATCTTGACATATTAAAACTAGATGCAGTAACAAAGGTTTGTTATTCAAATTAATCCATTACTATAAACAAGTTCTCCAAGATTCTTTGGAAGAAGTCCTTGTTTTCAGTCAATCATAAAGAATTTACTTAGGTTTTCCTATATACCAAAACACTATACTTAGTACTTTTAAACAGCTATGTTATAAAACTGATTTCTCGCTATTTGAAAAGGCATACAACTATAAAGTAAAGGACAATACATAATGGTATTAGGTCAGTACCACTCTTCCCAATCCTAAAATTAAAAGCAGAATAATATATCTGCTAAGTCAAGTATTCTAAATCTATGAAAAATTTCAGTCAACAACAAAAACTAAACAACCCAATTCAAAAAGTGAGTAAAAGATGTGCACAGATATTTTCCCAAAGTATGGATGCAAATGACTATACAACACATGAAAAAAATCAGCAGGCTAATCACTAGAAAATGCAAAATAAATGATACACTATTTCTTGTCCTGTAGGATGGCTACTAATTTAAAAAATGGAAAATAAGCATTGGTGAGGATGTTGAGAGACTGGCATTCTCACGCATGGCTGGTAGGGATGAGAATGCTACAGGCACTGTGCTTACAGCTCGGTGGCTCCTCAGCGAGCTGAACAAGGACTTAGCACAGGAGCCAGCCACTTCACTCTTAAGCACATACTAAGAAGAACAGAAATCCGTGAAAGAAGCCAATCACAAAAGACTACATGTATCATGATTCCATGTCTGTGAAAAGTACAGAATACGGAAATCTATATAGTCAGAAAGTAAATCAGTGGTTGCCTGGCTTGGAGATGGTGTACTACTACAATACAGATACACAAATGTGGTATATAGAGCTCCCCTGTGGCGATGATAAGCTTCTATAATTGACTGCCTAACAGTTAACATACCTAGGACTATAATGAAAACTATTGAACTTAAAAACTTTAAGTGAATTATACGATACGTAACTCACATTTCAATATGTATCAATTACTCAAAGGGAACTTCATTTGGAGGTGCCTTGCTGAATGACTTTTTTGACTTTTGCAAGTAAGAATTTTTAATGAGACAACAGTGATTTTATCTTTAGTGGCTATACAGATCTGCTTATCTAGGGATGCGTTTGTTTCTGTAATATAAATACAGATAAGACAAAGTATATTTGTAGCTGTTCCTTCCCCCAGCCCCCTACAAAAAAAGCAAGCAAGCAGTAACTGCTAATAATTCGAGTAGCTGCACTCCATCAAATAAGATGCCTTACTGGCCATCCCTGGTCCCCATCGGCACAGCTACAGGCAAGCTACTGTTTCTGTTCCTTCTGCGTCCCTCTGGGGAGATATTAAAGATACTATTTCTCTTGGGACTCAAAAAGTTTGGCCACTTTATTTGTAGTTTCTCCAAAACAACTCCACTAGTGTCTGAAACCTGGATCGATGACAGGAAATTTGAAAAAAAGTACCCAGATAATCCATATTTATATGTATTTTAAAACAATTCAGAGTGAGACTGTCTACATTTAAAATAGCTTACGAGGCAGTGCTTTTCACCATTCATGTTGTGTTTACAGAACAGACTGCCATAGTTAAATGCCATTTTCTGTCTTCCCTTTAATACAGTGCTACTGTGTCCCCAACCAACCTTACAAGAGAGATCTGTGGCAATGAACAAGAATGTCATTTTTTCTATGTCAGTGGTTTGTACTGATACGCATCATATCTCGTGCACTTGGTTCCTGGATTACTACGCAGGACCTGAAGTACTATATATAAACTGTGTGTGATGTGCAACAGAAAAATAAAATTTGCCTTTTCAGGGCTTAGTCAAACTGTTTCGTAGCAGATCCGGACCTCTCTTTTCACATTTTCCTTTAAATTTGTTTAAACTTAAGAGGATTTCAAATTCAATAAAATGACATGTTTTTCATTTTTTGTCTGTAAATTTCCAAGCTCATACGTAACACATGTAAAGATTGGCAATGCTCAGAACTAAAGCATCCTAATTCACTTAAAATGGTACAAATTAAAGATGGAGAGGAACATATATCAACTGGAGATCAGTACAATGAATTCACTCCCACCAGGGTTAAATCCTGCACCCAAAGCCTGATGGGAAATCATTAGAGCCGGACGGGTGTACTCGATTCATAGCAAGCCATCTGGCTTGTTCTGTTTATATCAGTGAAACGAGTGTCATTCCAACTTTCTGATATTTCCACATCTCATAAGTAATGAGGACAATGGCAGTGAAGGAAGCATCACAACCTAATTTCTTGAGGAATGTTTTATTTGATTTTGTTTGTTTTCCACAGAAAATCAAAGTTTGAAGGCTGCTTCAAAAAGAAAATGAAACTCTACAGAACTGGAAGGACTATGGTCTCCTCTGTTGAAGTATAGCATTTGCCATATTTACCTTTTTACTCCACTGAATGTGTGCTCCCGCCTCCGCCTATTTTGAGGGTACGGTGCTGAAGAAAATACTTCTCCCTGCCTTACTTTCACCCCACTTCCCTTCTTTTCTAGTTTATCGCAAGGAGAAGTTTGAACCCTTCCACAAATTGACTGGAAGGAACTGTTTGACACGGGTTACTGTGGGGAAGGGGGAGTGGGAGTGTCATTACTAGGTCCTGTCTCTTCCTTTCCCACAGTCCCCTGTGTGGTTCCCCCATTTCACCCTATTCCACACCCCTCCTAATCTTATCGAGTCTAGAAACCAGCTGGGGCAGCAGCTCCTGGTTGGCCCTTCCAAGGAAACAATGGTGCTTAAACAACAAAGCAGAGACAATTTTAAAAGTTGACGGTAAAAAATGAAACCATGAGCATGATCTTAAAACTGAAGTTTAAACCTTTAACCTCTCTTTGTCATTCCTCTTTCCCTTTGTGTCAAACACATGACAAGCCTCCTGAAGGCAATACGCCAAAACAATGGTTTAGCCACTTCCAGATCACCCAGAGGACTTGCTAAAGCATGAATTCCTGGGCTCCAGGCCCAGGCTCATTCAGTGGGTCTGAGAAGACACCTCCGAGTTTGCATGTGTAATAAATTCTCAGGTGCCACAACGCTGCAGGTCCAGCAAGCCTTGTAGAGAACTACTCCCTAGACAGAACATGTGCCAAAGACAGAGAAAGCTCAGGGAGTTGTAATCTCAGTGATCATCATCCCAGCTCTCACGTGGCTCAAGGAGAGTTTAGCTTTCTACTACAGGAAGGCACGGTGGTGTACGCTGACACGGAAAGGCAGAGCCGGAGCACACCAGCTGCGTGGGTTATGTCTGGCCTTCACTGGAGAGCAAAAATATGAAGAAATGGAAAGTGAAATTATGGAAGTAAACATGATGATCTTAGCCAGTTAGTTCTTTAAATTTCAGTTTGCTTCGTGGTTACGTGTCCTGGTTTCTCTCTGAAGCTGTCCCCTAGCACTTTGCAAACTGGAATCACACTGATTTGGGTTTAAGTCTGGTCTTATTTGCTGCATGTCTACTCTGTCAGTCAGATTTTTATTACTGCAGCAAACACCTGAAGTGAATCAACTTATAAAGAGAGAAGATTTATTTTGGCTCACAGCCTCGGTGGCTTTAGTCCGTGATTGATTGGTTCTCAGTGTTTTGGGCCTGTGACAGCTCGGTATGTCATGACAGGAGCACATGGCCAAGGAGGAGCTCCTGGTCTGGTGTGAAAAAGACACTGATGCTCACAATCCCTAAAGGCCTGAAACGTTCCCACTAGACTCCTCCTTTTAATAGTTTCCACTATCTCTGGTTAGCACTAAGCTGGAGACCAAGACCGTCACACATCAGCCTTTGGTGAACATTTAGAGTCCAACCTACAATGCCTCCCCCTGTACCTTTTGGATCTCATTTTTCCCATACTGAAAACTGGAAAAACAACACAACCTATCAATAATGTTGCTGTGCAAATTAAATTTCGTTTGGCATTGACTGGACTACCTACAGTGAATGTTGGTTTTATCGTGCCCATGTCCTTGGGTCATCCCACAAGACAATTCAATATGTTAAATGTCATACTACCTACTCGATAGTCATTAAATTGATCAATAATTATAAGCATCATAAATAAATCTTACAGAGTAGGCACTACCCCCAATATGTTGAAATAATACTCTATAGAGAAAATTTTATATATAACTTCTCAGCCTTTTGGCTAACATCAAGTATAGAAATCTTTTAAATTATTTTGATTCAGAAAGCTTTTACATTGTACAAAGTTACATTTAAGAAAACTTGTTCCAAAATTGGCTAAGGAAATTGAGACGATGTGTTTACTAACCACAAATTTTGTTTGGGTGGACACTAAAATAATAGAAAGGAGAAAAAAAAGGAAACAATTATGCAGATCAGTGGCCTGATATCAGTGAGGCTTATTCTGGACCATCCGCAAGACCACACACTCACTTTTCCTGAAAGTCATCATTTTATTTATGCGACAAAGCAACAAGGAACAAATCTGGCCAGAAATGTCCTATTTCTGTGATATCGTTTTCATCCCATCGTGTCAGTCGGAAACTGAACAATCAGTTAGTAGTAAACAGGGCCAGAGCTCCTCTCTCTGGACCATTCACCCTTCTAACTGACACTCAAATTTAGCAGACTTCACTGTTTGAAATACAGAGTGAAAACGTAAATATAACATACACTAAAGTTTCTTGATTTTATCCTTCACAGCACCTGTGCTCCTTTCTTTTCCTAGGTTTTCCTTTCCCCAAAAAGCTTTCATAAACTCAGAATTTCAGGAGCTGGGTAGGGGTTTGGGAGCATGAGTAGTCAACCCGCTAGCTTGTTTGGGTTACTGAGTAATGAGAACTGTCTTGGGCCACACACAAAATACCTAACATCGTTCATGTAGACAAGGAATAAAAAAAAATCACCAAAAATTTCATAATGTATTAAGAATGTTAATGGATGTGTGTTGGGCCACATTAAAGCTGCCCTGAGTCACATGCATGCCTCGAGTTGAACAAGCCTGTTTAGAGCTATGTAGTCCAACTCAGAATTCTACCATGAAAAAAACCTTGAAATTTCAAGCCATGAAGTTTGAATATCTTGACCAAACCGAAGTGCTCTTCAGGACAGTGGACACAGATGTCTTTCAGTCCCAGTCAGTACACGTTACACCACTGCCACTACATCTTGCCTAAAAGACACTCAAGTGATTTTTTAATGGGAAAGACGCCAGAGCTCCAACAGTTATGCAACAATTATAGTTTACGGTGATTGTTGTTGATGGTGAAAATCATTTTATACTTTGGGCACCAGCAGGTGTCTGAGAGCTGAAGAAACTGGAGTCCAAAAGACACAACTCAGGAAAGAAAAGGTTTGACTTTCTTACACCAAGTGTTCTACAAAGGCCACTGCTAAGGATTATGCTTTGGAAATCTAAGCTGGATAATAACTTCTGTGAAGCATCTTGCAAAGCATAGTGCCCACAGTTATTATTGAATAAAAACGTTAAGTTTCAAATCAGCTCTTCTATGTGGAAAAAAAAGCCACACTATTTTATCTGTGTTCATATTTCCAAATACTCCAGGACATCTGTCACTTTGCTGATCTGGTTTGTTTTTCCCTCCAAAATGCCAGCCATCTAGACTTGTGGCTTCTGTGAGGACATTCGGGGTTAATGTGGCAGCCTCCAGCCGCCTGGGTCCCTGTTTGCGGCACTCTGCTGGCTTTGCTTCCCCGCACTGATATCCACCAGCAGTTGCCAGACGTTCGAGGCCTCTCCCAGGTTTATCACCTTGAACCTGGAGCTCTCCCAGCTTCGCCCCAATCCCCTCACGACCTCTTCTGGCCACCGACCTGCGGAGGATTTGCATTCTCCCCTGGCCTTAGCGCCCAAGCCAGCACTGGCGCAGGGAACCGCGCTGCCAAGCTCCGCCAGCCAGTCCTGGGGCCTTGGAAGAGGCAGCCGTGGATGACTTCTTGAGGAAGCCTCTTTTCTCTCCCTTACAACCCTTCCTTACCTCTGCTAAAGACAGGCAGCCTCGTTTCCAACAAAACACCCACAAATCAAGAAAAAAGTTCTGACTGAGACGCACACGGCGCCGACGGTCACCAGATCACGAGAGGCGACGCTGCCGGCCAGACTAACTCGCACCTTCGGACAGACCCCTGGCCGCTGGCCGCCCCCCGCCGCAAGCTCGCTGCGGCCGGCCAGCTGGGCAGGGGCTGCCAAGGGGCGAGCTAGGGGGGTGACAGCAGAGAGCCACCTAGACTGGCAGGCGACGAGGGACCCGCGGAGCACAATTCCTAGAACTGATCTGGCGGGGAGATGGACTAAACGCCACCCCGCACGCCCCACGCCGCGGGACAGGGTGGTGCTCTGGTCACTTACGATGTCACGGAGGGGGCCGCCCCTTCTCTGCACCGCTCCCAGCACCTCTAAGCCAAGCCTGACAAACACGCGCGCGCAAACGCAAGCGCACCCCCCGCCCCCACCGCGGTGGCAGGGCGAGGACGGGCTGCGGGGTCCCGCGCCGGGGTCCCCGCCCGGCGGCTCCGCAGCACAGCCACCCCGCGCGTGGCGGCCGGCAGCCGCGAGCGCGGGAGGGCGGAGGCGCCGACGGCGGCCGCCCCGGTGGGCGCTCGCGGCCCGGCACCTGGGGAGCGCCCCCAAGTCCCGCCGCGCCCCGCCCGCTTACCCAGATACCGCCGCAGGTCGAGCAGGAAGCGAGGGGGTCCCCCGCCGAGCTGGGACAGCAGGGAGCCCAGGCAGAAGACCAGCAGGGTGGCCATGCACACGCCGTAGTCCCGCAGCGAGAGGCGCGGCAGGGGCAGCAGGGCGGCCCGGCGCCGCCAGCCGCCGCGCCCCGCAGGGACAGCCCCGCGGGCCCGCGCCGCCGCGCCGCCGCCCGGGGGCCGCTGCTGCTGCTGCTGCTGCTGCTGCTGCTGCTGCCGCTGCTGCTGCTGCTGCTGCTGCCGCTGCTGCTGCTGCTGCTGCTGCCTCATCGCCCGCGCCGCCGCCCGGCCCGGGAGCGGCCGGCCGGCCGCACATGGGGGGCCGCGCGGAGCGGCGGGGCGCGGCGCCGGGCTCACGACACCGCGCTCGGCATGTCCCCGCGCCGCGGCCCGCCGGCGCCCGCGCGTCCCGGCTTTGTGTGCGTCGGGCTCGGCGGGCTGGGTCCCGGCTCGGGCTGCTCGGGGCGGGACGGGAGGCGGACGCCGGCCTCGCCCCACCTCCCGCGCCGGGGCTCCCTCCTCCTCCTCCTCCTCCTCCCGCTCCCGCCTCCGCCGGTCTCCGCGTGTCGCCCGGTGTCACGTTACCCTCGGCTGGGCGGAGGGCCCGGCGGCGCTTAGCCGCTCCGGGAAGAAAGTTTCTGCGCGTTTTCTTCCCCTTGCTCGGCGCCGGCCTCGGTGCCCGCGCCACCAGCGACCCCTTGGGGCGCGCGGGCTTCGCTCGCGCGGTGCACGACGAGCGCCGCGGATTTCACCGGGTTTGTGTTTTCATCTCAGAAACTTGGTCGTCCCGTGTCCCGTGCAAGCTGCTTAGGAAAGGCCAGGAAAAGGGAGCAGGGTACAGGTTCAGGGCTCAGCCGGACCGCCACAGAGCAAGCGGGGTGAAGTTACTGGACGTGGGACCCTGGGGAAGGCGGACCCCGCTGTGGGCTGGCCCCTCGGGGACCAAGGCTGCGCCGCCTGCAGAGGTCGCAGAGGCGAGGGGACGGTGCACAGCCCGCCCAAGGAGGTCATTCCTCGCCCCTGAACGTACCCGTCTCGCTGCTGCCTTTCTCCCGCCGCCTCCCCAAAGCTTCGGGAACTCGGCGGGAACCTGCCGGGCATCGCAGACGCCGAGCCTCTGATGGGGCGATTCCGCCAACCTTTAAGAATGTATTATCACTATATTACGTAGAAGCTGGACCACTTGAGGCTGCTGTGACTTTCCCAAGGGTTCCAGAGCCGGTAGGCGTCTGGCTGGGAGCTCAGTCGTCTGAGTTGGACCCTCCAGCTCCACTGCTGCCTGCCCCGCTCCCAGGGCCTCCCATCTTTTGCTTGGGGCTTGGAGGCTGAGTTACATCCCCTTGAGCCCAGGCCATGCTGAGACAGAGCCACCTTGATTTCTAGTTCCTCACATCTCTGGCTCCCAACCCGTTCTGTGTTTTCCAATAATGAACAACCGGATGGAAGGAAAAGTCAGGAGCCAGGAACCTCTGATTCCAAGACTGTGCTCCTGAAACCCTTTCTAATGTGAGTTATCTAAAGAATTTTCTACAGAAAATTAGAGTGCGGGATCATGAATTCACAATTAAAAGACAGGCTGGCTTAACTATAATCCACACATGAGCATCTCCACTTCCTGGTTTGGAACACGGATGAAGAAGAGATACAGGTGGCTAGCTGGTCAGGGCTATGCGTGACTTAGGCAGCAGGGCACACGTCCACACTCACACATACTCCAGCATCCCACGTGGGCTCCTGGTCCACTCTAGGGGCAGGAAGGCTCTGCTGTTCCCTCACAGGAAACCCTGAATAGTGCTAACACTTTCGAGTGTATTCCCTAAATCAGAGATTTGTCTAGATCAATGAACACATTTTGGAAATGTAAACGCTCTCAAGAGATTTAAGCTGACCAGCCATTGCCGGTCAATGTGAATTACTGCACTCAGTGTAATGAGTAGGCCGGAACACTCTCAATTAATCATTTCTGATTTTATGAAGAGGAATTAGGATATGAGAGGAGCCAAACAAATTTCATCGTGTTTTGGAGACCATGTTGGACAAATTCGTCCTGTAGCTGAGACCTGACCTGTGATGTAAAAGGCTATGAGAGAACTCCTATGTTCACAGATCCCACTCATGGCTTCTAGAAACTTCTCTCCCGTGCTTTGGGAAAACACCCAATTCTTTCTCCTAAGAAAAGCAATCTGAGGAACAGAGAGACAGAACCGGGGGAAAAAAGGGAAGCAAACATCTGAGAACATAAATAAATCTGAGAATGAAAGTTCAAAAATACAGTGAAAAATTATGATGCTGGTACAAGGGGGCAAAGTCCAGCTCAGAAAAAACAAGCTGTTACATGAAGACTTTGAAAGGGGAGAAAAGGTCAATTTTAAAAAGATTATGTTAATGGTTTGGCTGCCTAAAAAATTCACAGGTGGAAAAGAAAAGATATCAAGATACAAAGAAGTTTCACATGGGAAAAATGATTTATATTTTCACCCAACAAAAGTAGATGTTTGGGCAAAATTTTGTTCCTTAAAGCCCTAAATTTACCTTAAATTATTTTTTTATTTAAAATGCTTATACTAATGAGTGGTGACTATATTTGAGGAAGATAACAAATCTTCTAATTATACTAATTATGGGAATCTGTGAACAACTTTTACTCTTAGCCTTATCATTTACTGTACTTACGTCCAGCAACCATGTTGGACCTGTGTTTAATATACTTACTTCAAGCATGCCCAACCATTGCCTACCATTTTGTGCATGGGGTTTTTTGCCCTTTCTTTGAATAAGGATGGACTGTCTTGAGCCACATATAAAACATATAATATGGCTAGCATGCATATATAACCACTAAAACTTCCTTTAGGATAAAAAGTTAGTGGGCTTAATTTTCTTTAGCTCCCTGTGTATTCTAGTTATGAGTTTCTTATCTGAGGTGTTGGTGGTGAATATTTTTTCCCAGTCTGTTGGTTCTTTATTTACAATGTTGACAAAGCGAAAGAGGGGGGCAGGGTGGGGGTAAACAGAGAGAAGGGAGGGGCGGGGGAGGGACAAAAGGAGAGCGGGAAAGCCCTTGTCACTTTGACAAGAAACATGTGCACAAAATGCTCAACTCCATTGTAAACCTTAAATTCTGCACTTGTACATATCAATAAAATGGGGGAAAAAGATAAAAAGTTATTGTAACTTTGTTTTTAATCGAGAACAAAAGCCCTGCCTGCTTTATGTATACTTGACCTCCACTTGATACCTTAGGCTTCTCCATACCTTCTCTTTCTGGAGACTTTTCGCCTTTCTCTCCGGACCTCAGGGCTCATCACACCTGTCTTCTCTGATGAAAAACTACATCTCCTGCAAAGCCCGCTGTTAGACTGTCCTGCCCTTTAGCCATTTTCACCCTGTACCCTCTGCTGAGCTCCTTTAGGGCTCTCACTCACACCATTTTTCAGCCTTTTCAAGAATCCTTGATTTTTTTCCATCTTTAATCTATCTTCTGTGTTTACGTCCTTCTTTATCTAGTTTGGAAGCCAGACCCATCGCTCTGACCCCTTCTTGGAAACCCACTTTGTTCCTTTGTGTGTCTCATCTTGTATCCTATGGTACTTGCTTGGTGAAACTCAGACTCTGCTAAACCCAACTGTGCAACCGGACTGGATTACAGAACAACAGCGTTACCTACTGGCTTCTCTTCAAAGAGGACACACTTCAAGTGGACACACACTCATCACTGCCCAGCAAAGCCACGCTCAGAAATGACTATTTCATGATTTTATTTTTCTGTCTTCAAACCTTTACCCTCTACTCTCACCCTTTCAGTCCCAGTTGATGTTCCTGCCTCTTATATTACCAAGAAAACAAAGACATGAGCTTTCTCTAATCCCAACAGTCTCTGCTCACACTCTACCTTCTTCCAGACTCTGTGTGCCCATCCTTGAGTCAAAGCCAGCTCTGCCATTTAAGATTCGAGTCTGGAGCTATCCAGCTCCACCCTCACTCCCTAGCCTCCCTAGCCTTCTGCATCTGTGTAAAGTACTACCAGGATTAAGCCACTTGGGCCCCAAACTCAAAGTCTTCCTTTGTTTTCTTCACTCCTTATCTAGGTTATCTGCAAAGTCTATAGGCCCTACTTTTTTTTTAAAGTTATTTTGGAGCAATCAGTTTCTCGGAGAGCCAAGCTCTTGGAGCTGTGGCTTTGGAAGACTACCAGAGCTGATTTCAGATTCTCTTCTTTTGTTGTTTCTCTGAAAACATAGCTCTTTCAGAGGACTTTTTGAGTTGGAACGCCATATTGCAATGGTGACAAATCGTAAGACAGCCAGATCTGGTTCTCTGCCTTGGAATTGAGTGTAATGCTTTAATAACAAAATGGAAGCCTGGCTTCTCTCCAGGAGTGTGGTCTCTGGCCCAACCATCTTGGGCTGCACAATGTGTGCACACAGCTCAACACACAAAGAATCGGGGAGGTGGGCTTCCCACCCAGATGCTCTGTTTATCTCTATCTCTAGGAGACAAGAAATACAATCAAGATAAACAGACAAACAAATACGTAAAGCACTAGACAAAAGGGAATGTCAAGTGTTTTGAAATAATAACTATGCTAGTCTTACATGTTCTTGTATTACAATACATTTAATCCTCACAACAACCTCATAAGTGCTGTTATTTCTCCCAATTCACAGATGAGGAAATAGGCAGTAAGAGTAATAGAAACCTGCTGGATGACAGCTCACTGTAAGACTTCTCAAAAGAGATGGTGCTAATGGATTGAAGAATGGATAGGATTGGTGGTCAGAAAGTAGCCCTACAGGACAACCAAGGCATGGGAACTGATCGACAAAGGGCAAGAAAATAAGGGGGGAAAGTTGTATTTAAGGGATAATGAGGACAATGCCCATGGAAGAAGGTAGATCCTTGTACAGATCATCATTGCTGCGGATGAAGAACCCCAATCACAGGTACAAAGTTTTACCCAATGTAGGCCCACACCTCTTAGCTCTTAGGCTAGTGCTCATAGTTGGGAGGCAGTCTGTTCCCCAGAGGTTTGTGTGCTGAAAGCTTAGTTTTCAAGATAGTGGTATTAAGAGGTGGTGGAGCCTTTAAAAGGTGGGGCTTAGTATAAGGTAATTCGATTTTTGAGGACTCTGCTTTTGGAAGATATCGAGGTTGGTCTCATCAATAGTTAGTTACTATAAAAGAATGATCCTTAACCTTGGATCTCTCTACCTTCCTGTCTCCTCATCTGATCTCTTTTTTTCACAAACCCTTTCACAACATGATGCCACCTACCATGATATGACTCAGCCAAGGAGGCCTCCACCAACGGCCCAACCGATGAGGCTGTCTGGTGTTGGGTTTCCAATTTCTAAAACAGTGATACATAGCCTCAGGTTTTTGTTATGGAAAGAAAAAGTAATACAGCAAGTGTCTAACAGAACTGGTGATTCTATTTTAATTAAATGAATACTGGAGAGAAAATATTGATATATTAAGTGCACAAAGGCAGACATAGATTTTTGAAGAAAAAAATCACTCAGAAAGTTACAATTAGTTGCAAACACTGTTTTGTAGTTTTATCACAGGCAGTGAAAGTCTAATAGTTAACAATTTAGTGCTGTTTCTTAGGTCTGAAGAAAAGGACCAACAACAGATAATTTTTGCCTACTGTGAATTTTTTTTTTTTAAAAAGCTTTGTTTAGCCTACCTAAAAAGCCTAATAAATTCATTGAAAAAAATAATTAAAAAAATAAAGACCTTAATATGACCAGGTATTGAATATGTGATATTAATCTTCACTGTCACTTGGACTGGATAAAGGAATGCTTAGGAAATTAATAAAATTAAGTTTTTGTGGATTTTTTCTTATACAAACTCCTTAATAAGCTTTTACTTTCTGTTAACATAAGGTCAATTATTCCTTAATTTGCATAGTAAATAAATATTTAACCACCATTAGATGTATACCACTTTGCTAAACAGTAAAGTGTAAAACAGTGTGTTCAGCCTTCTAGAAACTCACAGGTTGTTCTTAGGGAGATAGGATCATCTCATGTAAAGAAATATAAAATAATAATGTAAAGGTAGTGTGTAATTGAATGCTATATTGTGTGCTGCACATTATAAATACTAAAGTCTTTCAAACCTTTAGAGATGTCAAATTTGTGTCCAAAAGAAATGTTTTTTTTCTTAATTTAAGAAATTGCCCCTTAAGAATGGGGATGATTTTTATATTTAAGTGTAATATTTCATTTTTTTAAAAAAAAATTTGGAGACAGAGTCTCACTCTTTCGCCTAGACTCCTGGACTCAAACAGTCCTCCTGACTCAGCCTCTTGAGTCCTGCAACTACAGCACACATCACTAAGTTCAGTTAAAATGCTTAAAAAGTAAATAATGAAATAGGTGATTATTTTCGGCCCAGGAATGCTGTGATTCTGTAATCATGGTAAATATCTCCTTTTGTGGCTTTAGCGTTGCCTGTATGTAAACCCATTGTCAGAAGGAAGTAAGATGTCTATAATAATCATACTTATTCCAGAGTCCACCACTTCTCATGAAGGAGGTTGGGGGTCAGGAATTTATCTAGCTCAGAATCTCCTAGTTGGAAACAATCTTTTCTTTCAGGTTGTACTTAGTCCCTTTGGAGTCATTATTCAATTAAATTAAAGGTGAAGATTTTCTGCCAAGTGGCCCTCTCCCTGCCCAAGATGACTCAGTGCAAGGAAGGTATCAGCGCCTCCCAGAGACAGGTGAGGGCACTGCTGCTTATTAGCATAGTCTCTGTAGGCTACATTGACCTCTACCCCTGCGGTCCACAGGCAGGTGCAACTTTAGCTTTACTCTCTGGTTCTTACTGATATGGCTCCTAGTTTACAGCCATTGGCTCAACAGCCTCTGCAGGAAAATCTTCTCAGCCAGTATGAAGTAGCCATCAGCTCTCAGAAAGTCACCATCTACAACCCAGTGGTCCTATCTCCTTATACCATCACATTAGGGATTGTGATTTCAGTATATGAATTTGGAAGAGACAAATATTTCATCCACAGCAAACCACAGTAATCTGGTTATTTCCAAGATCCCCTGTACCAGATGTGAACCTGGAATGGGTCCAAACCCATATGTATGTGTGTGTATGTGTGTGTATGTGTGTTTATGTGTACACACACACACACACACACACACACACACATATATATATATATATATATATATATATATATATATATGCTTGCTTACTTTTCTCTATATCTCTGTCCTCCATTTCAGACCCCATAAACCAAAAATGCTTCATTTGTCATTGTTGACAAAAGATACACAGAAAAAGAAAGCTCAATCAGGGAGATAACTTAAACTAGATCATGTTCATTATGTGCCCCAGGCCTTTTGCTTCTGAATTTCCTCTGGTGTTGTCAGTTCCTTGAAGGGAGTACCTCTTCATACTTTGAGATTGATTTTTAGAGACAGCCGAGATTGTTCCAGGGCAACCCTTTTGGATAAAGTAGACAAGCTACTTGTCAACAGATCAAGGCATTGATAGAGAGTGGAAGGGGGTGCAAAAGGAAGAGACATGCTGCTCTCATGGTAACTGATCTGGAGGGTGAGAACTCGCCCAAGAAAAAAGGAATTAATCCTGCTTAACAATCTATAGGCTCCTAAAGGCCCCACCTTCCAACGCTGACACAAGGGCAACCAAATTTCAACATGAGTTTGGAGGGGACAAACCATACACAAACCAAACCAGAAGGCGGCTAGGGAGTAACTGTAGAGCTGGAGTTTCCAACTTCTCCTAAGCAGCCTTTAGGAAGCATACCTGACCAGAGAATTGGTCCACAGGTACATTTGGATGGAAAGATAATAAAAGCTATTCATAATCTAACAACAAAAGATAATGCTTATATTTAACATAACTAACAGAACTTTATAAAATGTAGCTTTCAACCTATACTTAATGACAAATGTGTTTTAATTTCAAAATCATACTTCACAGCTGGTTCCTGAGAGTGGCTACTTGATATCACTGGCCTTCTAAAAGGTTTTGCTGAAAACTGTCTGATATTGTCTCTATTTTTTCTATAATAACAGGCTCTTAATAGTCTCATAATAGTTAATAGGCTATTGGTATATAAAGCTTGAAAATTTTTAAAGCCAAAATGTAAGTTACGTTCATGTCATTTTCAACTACCTCTCAGTAAGCCAAGGACTGATAAAGTTGAATCTCTGACTGACCTTAATTCCTCATTTCCGAGGTCTTTGCCAATTGACCATGTTAAGTTGGGCTCACCTGATTTTAGAGGTCATGACCTGGTATTAATGCATATGAGCTGAAGTCGAGGTAAAGGTGATACTCTCTTCCTTCCTTCCTAACAATGGCATCAGTCCTTGTTCAGTGGGCATATCACATACCTTTATGGCCTCTTAGAGGAAAATATTGCTCAAGCTTTTCAAGTACAAGTAGCTTCTGAAGAAAAGCTACACACTAAACTATGAAGACAGCTCTCTAGTCAAATATCATAGGAGAACAAAGATTCTCGAGGTCATCCAAATCAATAAAACACTAGAATTTGAAGTTCTGCAAGTGACGAGCATTCTGACCTGGGGTCTACTACTTGACCTCTTTACAACTGATTTTTTGCTTTTACCGAGCATAGTTAATAAGGCTCACACACACACGCCTACCTGGGCTTACAAGGCTCAGCCCCGCTGAAGACTGAGAATTACCTGGAAGGGAACTGCATAACCAGCTCACTACTTTTCTCTATGGCGCCTTCAGTGACATGATCCAAGAAAATGACCCTACGTGGAAAATTGGACTGCAGAGTGACATCAGTGAAAAGTCTACAGGAGTTTAAAGGGTGAGAGAAGCAGGAATCTTGATCCAGAACTTACCTGGGGACAATATGACATTGGGGAAGTTCCTGGAGTAAACTCTAAGGTGGCAGTCGCCAAACTTTCAGCATCAGGGAACAGTTTTATGAAAGACAATATTTCCATGGGAGAATACTAGCATTGCCGCCTCAGCTCTACCTCAGATCATCAGGCATCATATTTTCATAAGGGACACATGGCCTCAATCCCTTGTTCATGCAGTTCCTATTAGGACTTGAACTCCTATGAGAAGCTAATTCCATGCTGATCTAACAGGATAATGGGGGGTAAAGAGAGCAATGGGGAGTAGCTATAAGTACAGAAGACGCTTCTCTTGCTCGTCCCCCACCTCCTGCGGTACAGTCCAATACCTGACAGGACACAAGCTAGTATTGGTCTGTGGCTCGGGGAGTTGGGGACCTGTGTTCTTAGATTCCTGGATATTGTTATTACCATGGGATACATACAACATCTAATAATTCAGAGACAATTACCTATATTTTAAAAATGTGGGTACTCGTTAAAGGCAGAATGCAAAATATTACTTTGCAGTCAAGAAAGTAGAAACCAAGTAAGTCAACGTAATCTGCATAATGGGTATTATTTGTAAGCAATAACACAAGAACTCAAGTACACAGCCTGAAAACCTATTTCTAATACTCTCTTATATAATCATGATTATTTTACTTGCGCTACCGAGACCCTGAAAACCTGACATATCTATAAGCCAGTCTGCCAAGAAAATGCACAAACTCTTCACATATAATTTCAGTTACCTGTGGATCTCCTAGAGGACCATAAACTTAGGTTAAGATTCCCAGTGCTGTACTTTCCTGAGTACGTCTGAATGCATTTACCAAATGAGAATATAATTTTTCATCCCTTTGTCAGGAGAAAAGGTCAGATTTTATGATACTCAAGTGATCTGAAGTAGGTCTTTGACTAACATTGGAAATAAAGAATTTCTCTTCACTTTGTCTGGGTCTTTAAAACAATCCTGAGTTGCTGAAAATGCTCCTGGTTGAAGCCATATACAGGTTCCATAGGATCTTAACTGAGGGCCCAATGCGTGCCTGGCCTTGAACTTACAGTAGGGCCTGAGACAAGCTCTACTCTTGTGAAATTCACGTTCGTTGTGAGGGGAGGTAGACAACACATGATAAATTGCGCAAGGAAATGCTATGCACCATTGAGAAAGTAAGAGGGAGAGTCTACCGAAGGTTATGTGGATAAGGGACAAGGAAGGCTTTTCTGGGTTATTGACTTTGAGATGTAACCTAAAGGATGAGAAAGATTAAGATCTTGGACACCGTGTCTCATGCAAAGAAGACAGCTTAACTTTCACCATGCCGCTGTAATGGCAGTGGCCTCACCAAGAGGGCAGGTGGCATGAGATGAGGCTGAAGGGGGAGGTGGTGCCAGCATCTGGAAAAAGAGTCAAGGGTTTGAGTTTATTCCCTGAGGTGACAATTAGTGAGAAGCTTAGGCCGTTGAAAAGTTCTGGTTCCTATTTTTACAGGATCTCTCAGGCTGCTGTGTGGATTGGGTTGTTGGAGGACAAAAGTGGCTGTTACTGGATCGAAGGAGAGGGAGGGAAGAGAAGAGTTAAGTTGAGCAGCTAACCCCTGGTCCTAGAGTTTTGCCAGAGGGACGGGGGTGAAGGTGAAGGTGTTCCCTGTGAGGCAGAAAATTGCAGTAGGAGCAGGCTGGGGTGAGGGGTGGTGGCACCCAGCAACCAGCAGTTAAGATTAGATACGCTACATAGGCAACTGGACATGTGTTTGTGGAGCGCCAGGGAAAGGTTAGGGATAAAGACATAAACTTGGCGGTGACTTCCCTCGTGTCATAGGCAAAATCGTAGATTTAAATAAAGCTAACTAGAGAGAATAGACGATCTCTCAGCAAAGCTTTGGAGAAGTCCAACATGGAGAGATCAAACAGAAGGAATTGTATAGCCAGCAAAATCACCTGAGCAAGGGTAGGCAGAGGCAGGAGGAAAACCAAGGGGCCAAGAGAAGAAAGGTATCAAGAAGGGAAATAACCGACTGTGGCAAAGGCCACTGTAATGCCATAGGAGAGAGACTGATTGCTTATCCCTTTGCATCTTTATTCTTTCTAATATTGAAACCACCTAGTTCAAATTGAGCACGCAACTGCTCACATAGACTATATTTCCCAGGGTCCTTTGTAGCTGTAAAATTGATGAAAGAAACATGGATCCCTGAATGCCCTTCCTTCCTTCCTTCCTTCCCTCCTTCCTTCCTTCCTTCCTTCTTTCCTTCTTTCTTTCCTTCCTTCTTTCCTTCCTTCCCTCCCTCCTTCCCTCTCTCCCTCCTTTCTCTTTCTTTCATCTTTCTGTTTTTCTTTTTCTTTTTTTGTGATACTGAGGATTGAATCCAAGGCCTTTGCACTGAGCTGTATACCCAGCCCTTGTCTTATTATCAGATAGGGTTGTGATAAGTTACCCATGCTAGGCTCAAACTTGCAATCTTCCTGCCTCAACCTCCCAGAGTGCTGGGCCTACAGGCTTGTGCCACTAAACTTGACTCATGAATGCTTCTATGGAATGGCCCTGCCCATCTGCTGAGAATCTCATCAGTGGTGATGGACACCCTCATGAAAGGAAGAAGTTAACTTCTCTCTATAACCACTATACTTAGGGGTCCATTTTAGCATTGTAGCCTATATCATTACTAATTCACATGTCAAAAAGGAGGGTGGGGAGGGGGGAATGGCTCAACGGTTAAAGCGCTTTGCAGCAAGCACTTAGGTTAGCGCTATGTACCCGAGTTCAGCTCCCCAGCACCACATAAACTGGGCGTGGTGGCTCATGCCTGTCATCCCAGCACTCGGGAGGCTGAGACAGGAGGACTGCTCTGAGTCCAAGGCCAGCCTGGGCTCCATAGTGAGTTCAGGACCAGCCTGGGCTATAGAGTGAGACCCTGTCTCAGCAAAACAAAACGAAACAACCAACCAAAACAGAGAAGCAAGATAGGAGCCTGATCAGTGACTTTGACAATTTCAGTGGCATGAGTGAGAACAGATTGCGGAGCTGACCTATTCGTTCTTTCAGCTATTCAACATAATGGGTTTTTATTACGCACCATGCACTGTCCTTGCACCTGGAACATAGTGGAAAGTGAGAGAGAGAATGGGCTGTCCTCGCAGAACTGACGCTCGGTGTAGGAAGTAGAAAGTAAGTGCGGAAACATTCAGGGAAACAGACTCACGTGGAGACTGTGTGGGGGTGTGCGGAACACAAGCTCAGAGAGTGGCTAGGAGCCTCTGTGCTGGGAGGATGGGAGGGGAGGGGACACGCATTTCAGAGGGGGTACTCCTGAGATAAACTGAATTCATTAGGATTAAGGGAAATATTACCTTAAATCCCGGAGAAGAACATACCAGGCAGAGGGAACAGAAACTAGAGCCCCCGAGGCAGGAATCTACTAAGTAATCTGATTAAATGTCCTATTTAAATAAAGCTGTATCTACATGGAGTGACTTACATTTTCAGACTGAAAAAAAATCCTCTCAAATCCTTGTTTAATTTTGTTTTTAGCAGCTAGTAGGATAAAATTATCAGATAAGAGTGTATATTTAGGGCTGATTAACTCATGAAATAAGATTCGTTTGCTGGCCTGGCTGTCCGTGACATGCTCATACCATCTCCTGCGTCTTGTCTTGGCAAACGTAGTTTCACCACCAAAATGTTGACGTTCACTCTCACATTTCATTTGTACCCAAGCTGAGAGTTTGCTCAAAGGGTGCTTAGTAAGCCATTTACTTTTAGCGACTAAACCTTATTACTTAGCCGGCCTCTTAAAGAATTTAAGGAGAGTTTCCAGTGTGGGGACTTGAAGTTGACATGGAATAGAGGCAGTTGGAGCTGGCAGGTTTTTGGTAGTTGTGGTGAAACAAAAAGCAGTAGATGTTGGAGCCCCCTCCCTTGGAGGCTGGGCCCGAGGGAGACGACAGCACGCAAGCTACGGAGACCATCATCCCTGATTCACCTGTGGCAGGGTCGCATTGATTGATTTTGTTTGTATTGTTTTTCGTGCATTTTCCTTCTTGTTCCCTTCCTTGCTCATACCCTGCGGAGGGAAATTCCAGCCCCCAAAGAAGCAGGAACGAAGCAGTGGTCAAAGCAGTCACTGATCCAGGCGTGAGACCTAAGGATTTGGGTTTCCGCTTTGTGGCTGATGCTGATGTACCCCTCCTCCACAACCCACCATGTGCTCCTCCTGAGAATATGCAGTATCTCAAAGTGTACGGTATTCTAAAATACCCTGGAACTTTTTTCTTCACAATGGGAATTATGTCAAGTAGAACCAATCAAGATCCGTGAAGTAAGAAAACAGAAATCAGTTCCTGTACTACAAACACCAAGCATATGTGTAGGTGAGGTCATGTGATTTTGTACTCCAGATATCAATAATTAATCTTTGTTTGGACATCCATGCTAATGAAGAGACAGCATTGTCTATTTGCCGAGTTTAAAACATTCTTATAAAAGTGGTGTCAGAAGATGTAATGTGCAGCCAACCTTAGTAAAGAAAGTAATATAATAGAGATGTTTCGAGCCATTGGTAAAAATATGTATTTTTTCTGTACTTTATTTTGCTTATGGTGTGTAGCAAATTTATAAATGCATAATATGCTCTGATCATTTTTATCATTCTGAGCCAGTGTTAACTCTCATACCTAATTCTGTACTTGTAACACCTGCCCTGCATGTCCCTAAGTAACTGAACAGGGCTTCAGGGAACCACAACACCGGTGCCTAGAGTCACTTGAGCATGGAAATGACAGGGTCCCAATGGGCTCACTCTTGTCCAGCCATCCTGTCTGAACTTCCTGAGTCCACTACGGAGCCCTCTCTGTGTTTCTTTTCCCCCCATTTTATTGATATGTATATGTGCAAAATTTAAGGTTTGCCATGGAGTTGAGCATTCTCTGAGATAATCGTGACACGGCCTCTGTTCCCTACCCTCATCTCCTAGCTCAGCTCTTGCCCATGTCTACGCTCTCAGATGCCTCACAGGTGGCTGGTCACACAGTTGCCACAATGAAAGAATTTCTTTATGTACTCACCAGTAACTTTTCAATTTGTTCCTTCTTTTTCAATGGGCTGTCTTTTTTCCTAAAAGCTGAAGTCTATACTAAATCTGGATCCCATCTTCTCTTTTCTGCATCATTAATGCATCCTTTTCTCCTGGCTAATCTCAATCACTACATTAATTTTGATACCCTCTACATTTGCAAGAGGACAAAGAAAGAGGAAATTCACACACACACACACACACACACACACACACACACACGTGCACGTGTGTGCACGCACACCAAGAGAGACAGAGAGAAGAGAGAGAAAGAACCAGAGAGGCCAACACACAGAGAGAAACGGATACAGAAAGACAGAGGCCTCCTAAACACGTGCAAACTCCCCAGCTCTTGCCCCATTTCTCTGCCCCCAACAGGCCGACCACCTCAGAGGTGTGCCCCTAGCCACTCCATCCACAGCCAACTCCATCACACATGTATTCACAGGACACCACTCCTCGCTACCTCCACCATTTCAGCTCCAGCCCGCGTCACTGTTATCTTGAGCAGGAGCTACTCCAATCACATTCCCTAGCTTTACATTCAGTTCTCCAAATAGCAACAAGACCAGCATTTTAAAATATTAAATTTGCTACATCCTTTATGATCACTCCAGGGGCTTTCTGTCTCATCCACAAAGTTAAAACCCCTTTCCCTGATCTACAAAACAAATTTTTAATGATCCGCCATTTCTCTCCTACCTTCATCTCCCGTTTATTTCCCCACTTCACCCACTGTGTGCTGTGTTTGGATTGGAAGTGTCCCTCAGAGGTCCACCCATGTGTAATGGCTTAGTCCCCAAGGTGTATTGTGAAGATTCAAGGGTTGGCACTGGTTGGAGGTATTTGCATGTCTTAGGGCACGCCCTTGAAGGGAACTTTGGGGTTCCAGTCTCTTCTTGGTTTTCTTTTTTTGCATCTCTGTTCAAGTGAGCAGTTTCGCTCTACCACAAGCTCTCGTCATGCTGTACAGTCTCGTCACAGGCCCACAAGCCCTAGGGCCAACTGTGCATGACCTGAAAACTCCACAGTGTGAGCCAAAAATCTACCTTTCCTCCTTATGAGCAGTTATCTTTGCATGGTTATGGTTACAGAAATCTGACTAAGACAATGAGAAAAAAGTATATTTCCACAAAAAATTATCCTTCAGAAAATAGGTAATTATATTCTAGTCCCCCACAAAGCTGCCCCTGAGACAGGATCCTCTCACAGTAATGTTGTTTGTAATAGAACCACAAAATATTTTGAGGAAGTCGTGTGGTTTGAAAGTGGGCTCACACTCTCTGGGAGGCTAAGGCAGGGGGCTGCAGGTGCAAGCCCTGTTCTGTGCAACTTAGCAACTTAGGAAGATTCTGTCTTAACATCAAAAATAAAATTGGACTGGGAGGTAACAAGTGTGAAGGCCCTGAACTCAATTCCCAGTACCACAAGAAAAAAAAGGAAAGAAAAAAAGGAAGGAAGGAAGGAAGGAAGGAAGGAAGGAAGGAAGGAAGGAAGGAAGGAAAGAGACTCTTTCAATGCCAGTTTAGAGCACCAGCAGAACAGGTGGGAAGCCAAAGACATTTTCTTCAGTTTGATAGAGTTATAATTTACACACTGTAGAATTTACCCATATTAATTGTACATTTTGATAAGGTTGAATAAACCCATGCAGTCGTGCAACCCATCATTGCAGCCATCTCAGACCCATTCCATCATTGCAAAATGTTGTTCAACTCCCCTGCTACTCCCTGCACAAAGCGATTACTGATTTATTTTCTGTCACTAGACATCCAAACGAACTACAGTGTACTAGCTTGTCTTGCTCTTTGTACTCACGCGAAACTTTCAAAATTCATTTATGTCATTGCATGTGTTGGTTCAGTTTTTTGTACATCATTTATTATGCTAAATGCACTGAACATAAAAATGGCCACCTGAACTCCAGTGGCATCAGGTACATTCACAGTGCTGTGCAACCGTCACAGCTATGCCACCATTTCCACAATCTTCCCATCTTCCTGAAAGGAAATTCTCCACTCGTAGAACACCGCCCCCTTATTCCTCTTTCCATCAGCTTCTACCAAAGACCAGTTTACTTCCTGCATTTATGATTTTACCTATTTTTATCTCAAATCAGTGCAAACGTCCAGTATTTATCCTTCCATGTCCTGCTTGTTCAACTCTGCAAAGTGTTGAGATTTGTCCATGTTTCAGTGTTGTGCAATTTTTTATTTTTTTTAGGGCTTAATAGTGTTCTATTTTATGAATGTATTATTTCTACCTTTTAGCCATTATGAATACTATTCTAGTAACTTTAGTGTACAAGTATCTGTTTCAATCCTGGACTTTAGTTTTTTTATGTACTCCTGGAATTAAAATTACTGGATCATATTATAATTCTATGTTTAACTTTTTGAGGAACTGCTATAAAGTTTTTATTTTTTTCAGTCTAGTGCGTGTCTCATTGTAGATTTAATTTGTATTCCCTTAAATATCCAGTGATATTGAACATCTTTCTTTATGTTTGCTTTGGCTTCTTCTATATATTCTACTGTAAAGTATCTATTTAAATCTTTTGCCCACATTATAATTGAGGTTTTAGTCTTCTTGTGACAGTTCTTTTTATATTTCTTTTTCAAATATATATTTTACAAATATTCTCTCAGTCTATTGCCTGCCTTCTCATTTTCTTAACCATTGTTTTGGACAAGTCTACATTTTAATTTATATACTGCCCAACATACATACATACATACATATATATATATATATATATATATATA